>JABUQX010010589.1:42500-47363 GCA_015478945.1 Trachelipus rathkii
GACTTTTAATAAGTACGATGTCTCCTACTTTCACCCTATTTTTCCATGAGACTTGATAGAGGTCTTTTCCCATCTCTCTCAAACTTAATAAATACTCATTATACCACCGAGTCCGGAAGTCTTCGAATATTTCAGTAGATCGTTTAAGGGATTGGATTAGTTCTTCTCTTGAAGGGGAATCGGTAGGAATGGGCTCGTTTAATACGATACTTGAATTAGCTAACGGTTTTAAAAAACAGTTAGGAGTGAGAGGCACTATATCATTATCCGAAGAAGTATATGTTAATGGCCTCGAATTGATAGCATTAGCAATGTCTGCCAATGCTGTTGTGAAATCGAAGTATTCCAAATTTTTACGTCCTACTGTCTGGTAGAGGCAGTTTTTGACAGTCCGGATTGACCTTTCCCACATACTTCCCATCCAAGGGCTGTATAGGGGAATGCGGATATGTTTAATGTGATTTTTACGCAAAAATTCGGAACCCACCTCTGATACAACAAACTGCTCGAGAGCATCCGCACCTTTATTAAAAGACCGGGCATTGTCGCTATATAAAAATTCAGGGACTCCAAACCTAGCCACAAAGCGTTGGAACGATTGAACGAATGCCCTAGCAGACATATCTGGGATAAGATCCAAATAAACACAACGAATATTGAGGCAGGTGTAAAGAAGAATATACATTTTTTGAGGTTGGGTGGATCCTTTAATTTTAATGAAAAAATGTTTAGTAAAATCCACTCCAACATTTGAGAAAGGACGATAGAAATTGACTTGCGCTTTTGTGAAATTAGTAAACTTTGGATAAGAATAAGAAAAGCTGTTGAACTTTGTACAAGTCACACATTCCGATAAAACTCTTCTTATTGTATGACGAGCTGAAGTTATCCAGTAGCCCTTTAAACGAATGAAGGTCAAAGTAGCTTGAATGCCAAGATGTTTACAAGAAACATGTGCATCTCTGACAATCAGGGTGGTAAGGTGATGGGACTTGCCAAGGACTACCGGATTGACTATCTCGAAACTATAGTAGTTAGTGCGAGACAACCGTCCTTTACTTCTTATAAGACCCAAATCGTCCAAAAAGAAGTTCAGGCGAGAAACTAAATCAGGTGGTTTTGAAGAAGTTGATCCCGATTGAATCTCTCTCAAAAAACGAAGTTCGACAGGAAAACTTTCTTGTTGCATAATCTTGAGCAAGAAAAGTCGAGCTTTCCTATCATTTTCAATAGGATCGATGGAAGATGTGCCGAATTTGTAGAGTAAAGCACATACTCTTAACAAAGTTGAAAGGGAAGAATACTTTGCTATGTCAATAACAGGAGGAGGTGGAGCTTGAATGACTGTGAAGGTAGTTGAAAGCCCTTCCTGTACACTCCTTGTTTGCTGATAACTAGGCCAATACACTTGGTCGTGTTTAAGCCAAGCTGGTCCATTCTTCCATAGTTCGAGCTTCTTCATGAATTCGCGACAGGACAAACCACGAGTTATAAGGTCTGCAGGGTTTTCATCTGTTTTGACGTAGTTAAATGAGATCGGTATTAAATTATCGTTTCTCATAGATGAAACCATACTCTTAATGTCCTGTATACGATTCCGAACGAAAATTTGTTTTGTCCTGCTACCTCCTCCAGCTACCCATGCAAGAACGATTTGGGAGTCAGAGAAGACGTTGACCTTACTAAATTCAACCTCTTGAAGGCTAGTCACGATCTGCGGAAGGCATTTAAGCGCCAGAAAGATGGATAAAAGCTCTAAACAAGGAAGGGTTTTTCCCTTGAGAGGAGCTACTTTAGATTTGGCCCACATTAACGAAGGACCTTGTTCTGGGGAGGTGATGTAAGCCGCAAATCCATAGCTCTTTGAACTAGCATCGCAAAAGATGTTAAGGGTTGCATTAGTCGATGAGGTATCAAAACAAAAACGATTGAACGATAAACTCTTAAGAGAGTCAAGATCGGCCCTTAATTTTTCCCAATCCTCCTTTATTTCAAGATCGATAGAGTCATCCCAACTCATTTGTTTTTCCCATATACGTCTCATCAAAAGTCGACCTCTCAATGTGACAGGAAGAAACAATGAAAGAGGATCAAAGATTTTATTAACTTGAGAGAGCAGATCTCTTTTTGAACTGACTGATGATAACTCAAAGTCTGCGAGTCTCAGGGTGTCATTACCAGGATGGTAAAGGTAACCTAGAACTTTTTCCTCTTCGCAGTTATGGGAAGAAAACATGTTATCCTGTTTTATTTGAGCCTTAAGATCTGAATGGTTAGTGTTCCAAGAACACAAGTTGAATCCTCCTTCCTTCATTCTTTGAACTGATGTGGTGTAAATGTTTCTCAGTACTTCTGGGGACGAGTGAGTGTAAATAAAATTATCTACATAAAGATTATTTATCAGAAGACGAGAGACTAAATCATAAGGATAGTTATTCTGAATGTGGTGTCTAATAACAGCTCCCAAAATGTAGGGAGAAACAGCAAGTCCGAATATGATGGTTGCGTACCGATAAGTAACAAGCCTGCCATCTTCTTCCCAGAAGAAACAAAACTTGTTACGGTCACTTTCTTGCTTGAGATAGATTTGTAAGAAAGCTTTAGATATGTCCGCAACAACCACATATTTATTGGTTCTAAAAGCTAAAAGAAGACGAAGAAGGGGAACCAACAAATCTATACCTGGATAACAGGCTTGATTAAGGGAAGGAGCTCCTTTTGTACGAAGACTGCAATTGAATACAGGTCTTATCTTAGTTGATACCTGATCAGCCATTCTTATGACAGGCCTGTGGGGAACCCATACATATTTATGGAAGTCCTTCGGAGATACTTTGATGATTTCAATTATGCCGTTTTTCAGCTGTTCTTTAAAGACATCACTGTATGCTTTGTCGAGTCCCTGATTGTTGAGACGATTCTTGACTCGTTTTAGTGTACTTAAAGCAACATTATAGTTGGATGGAACTTGATGCAGCAAATCCTGAATCCAAGGGATTTCGATGTGGTACTTTCCATCGATAAATTGAATGGAGTTGTGGAATTTAGTTATAAATTCTTTGTCGGTAGTACCATAATCTTTTTCTTCCTGAATTCCCATGGACTCCAGACTGTACAGATGCTCCAGACCAAGTTCAGTATCCTTTTGATTCGAGGAAAGATCGATGACATCAGGGTAGGAAGGATGGGGATCTAGGATTGAGTTTACGAGGGTTTGAGGAGCGTTGACAAATTGGTAGGGCAATGAAGAGACAGACATTGTTAGTCATGAATCTTCCTCATCATGTTCTCGTGATGAGTTAACAGACTGCTTTCTGTACAGAAAGTCTTTTTGATGTGGAAGTAGAAAAGAATCCACAGGACCGAAAGGAACTAAACCGAAACAAGTTGAAATAGCACTTCCTTCCAAACATTCTACCATTTGGAAGTGCCTCATATGACAAAGAGTGTCAGTGCCAAGCAAAAGGTCGATGTTATTCACAGAGTCCCCATAAGGACCTACAAATGAGTTATCAGCTACTTTGTATTTTGACGAAATTCTACAAATAGCAGATGCCAGTCCATTAACAGTAAAACCCACATCTAAAGAAGGGTCTACAAGAACAGGAATTGATATAAATGAATCACAACAACAGTTGAGGTCCAAATTAGCCAAATAAGAGGAACGAACCTGCTCTCCGATGAAGGTTTTGATGGGATTGTCAATCTTGGGTAATTGCTCACAATTGATGTCGAATTTATTGAGCAATCTTGGACTAGCATAGGTTCTCTGTGAACCTAAGTCGATCAATGAACGAACAGGCACAGACTTATTCTTGTGTCTTACTGTGATGGTGATGGTAGGTAAGATTTGGGAGGCAGATGACTGTCCGGTATTGATACACAAGTGGTTGCTAATACCAGAATTACTTTCTTCATCGGCATCTTTTCGATTGTTGTTCCGATGTTGAGTACGAATTTCAGATGGACAAAGAGCTGTGAGATGCTTTCTACTCTTGCAATTTAAGCAAGGGTACTTAAGGTTGAGTGTTTTTGCTGGACACTTATCCACCATATGTTTCAAGCTGGAACAGTTGCTGCACAGCTTAAGCACGACACATCTGTCCCTTTTGGCCTTAGGAGATTCATAAACTGTGCATTCTGAAAGGAAATGCTTCCCACTGCACAACTTACATTTAATTTCAGAAGATGCTTGAATATTTGACGAAGATGGAGATGATGTCTTTTTATTTACACTATCACCTTTAGATGTATTGAAAGTATGACTCTGTTCAGATGGTACAGAAGGAAACTTTTTCCCATTTCTGTTTCTCCTTTTTGAATCAAAAGAAGAACGAGAAGAACCAGAAGAGGGAGATTGAGTGTAAGATTTTGGAGTTCGAAATCTTTCCATATTATGAATGATTTGATTGTGTTCTTTGAATATGAGGTTGATGGAAGGATATTGTTCCTTCGTAGACAGCTTCAACTCTCTCAAAAATGAAATAGGAAGCTTATCAACCACGATATGACTTATTAACTTGCAACCGGATGAATCCTCTTGAAAAAAGTCAACTCCAAGTTCCTTAAGTTCCTTCAAGTTAGCTCGAACCTTTAAAATGAAAGACCGGACAGGTTCCAACTGTCTTCCGTCAAGAGGCGGAGCTGAATCTAACTCATGTAAAATAGAGTCGATAATGAATGCTTTATCTAGATAATGTTCCTTTAAGATGGTTAAGGCAACATCATAATTGTCATCCGTGCCTGACAAGAACTCAATGTCCTTCAGAGCATATCCCTTCAAATGTGATTTTAAATATTGAAGTTTGATGGCCTTTGAGATGTCTCTTCTCTCTCCATATACGTTATTGAAAGATTGGAGAA
>JABUQX010010590.1:0-7500 GCA_015478945.1 Trachelipus rathkii
GAGCAGGTATATATATATATATATATATATATATATATATATTCTTCGTTGTAAGTCAATAAATAAAATAAATTTCATAAATATATACTATGTATATTATATCATTTTTGAGCTTCACACTAAAAAATTAAAAAAATAACTTGTCCGAATCCATAAATTCTTTTATAAAAATAAAATGTCGTGACGAAATACATAAGGGCCGTGAAACACACTGACCCCAAATGTAAAAAATGCAACACGGAAGAGATCGTCATAAGTCTATTCCTGGGACAAAAGCAGCAACTTCAATAGATTGTACCCAAATAATCACAGCTATTGAACAACCTACCAACCAACCAACTCTCATGATAGCTTGCAGGATTATTCCAGTTCTTCTTGAATCTCTATGGGCCTGAATTTCCTACTAGCACTCCTAAAGGATTATATGTCTTAAAGCGGATAAAATGAATAAAAAAATGGAGCCTGATGTAACGACCCAATCTCTCATTAATGATTTTTGCGCTTCCGAGAGAGATGAATGGAAACCGTTCAACGCAACCACCGCAAACGTTCCAAAGGTTCTAAATCTGCTGGTGTCACGAAAGGAAACCCAGAGGTTCCCCATTTTAACCCAAATTGTTCAGTTTTCTTCCAAATCACCCACTCTGATGGCTCACTGACAGCCTCTGGCGTCAGACCTCCGTAACCCAACGGATCCCAATATCGCAACTCCAACTTCTTTACAAAAAAGTGACACTTTTCCGGTGTCACCTTCTTACACTGCCTCCATAACATTCCTTACATTTCCAAATCCATTTATGAATTCTGCTTGATTGGCAGATGCTGATATCGCTTCCATTCCTAAACATGAGCATTTTTGTTGGTCTTCCAACGACCAACAAAGTCCAGACAATAAGATGGGCTTGGTTGAACTCAACTTAATTCGCATTCATGGCAAAGCCCCTTCACCAAATACCACTTCGAAATATATTCCTCTCCAAAACCGGTCGCAAATTTGTTTGTACGACTATTCCTTACTAATGTAATGGTGTAATTTGTTACTCCTTCTCGTCGAGACCCCTGCCTCAGTCTTTTCCTCCCATCTGAATCAAATCCACTTCCAACATCACCTTCTAGCCACATAGGTAGAAACAATTTTTCTCAGACCATCCTCATAATACTTATAACAACATAGCATGGCCACCTTCCTTCAATGGAATTGTCGTGGCTACTACTCTAATTTTGAAGAACTTGTTCAACTAATAAACATATGTACACCAAAGTGCATATGTCTGCAGAAACTTCGACTATAGCATCGCGACTTCTAACCGTCGGAATATAAATCGCCGCTAACCTCTATAGAAAGAGGTGACAATGATAGAGGAGGTGCAGGAATACTCATTCATAAATCTGTCCCTTATTCTCCAGTCCCTCTTCAAACTAGACTTCATGCAGTGGCATCACGAATTAATCTGTCCACCAACCTCACTGTTTGCTCGATCTACTTGGCTCCGAGTAGTGAGTTTACTAAGGTCGACTTAGCTGATCTTTTTAAGCAGCTCCCTACTCCGGTTTTAAGACTTCAACCTTGCCACCCCTTATGGGGCGACTCTGTCATCTCGCCTAAGTTTAAGATCCTTGAAAATTTTCTGATTTCTTTTAACACAGGTCTCCCTAAATATGAACGTTTAGATTCACACTCTTCTTCCTGTATTGATATTTCCTTTTGCTCCCATTCTCTTATGGATTGTTTTACCTGGTCACGCTTTGATTATTTATACGGCAGTGACCATTACCCAATATCCTTAAATGAACTTGCACCGAGAATCATTTAAAACCAAATTCCAGCTGGCGCTGCGTGGACTGAGTGGGTACCTTTTTATCAGGCCACAGCTATCCCACTTTTCTCCCTCTCAATACACAAACGGTTTTAAATCTATTGATGATGCCTTTAGCTTCTTTCAACAAGTTATCATCACAGCAGCGGAAATTTGCATTCAATGATCTTCCAGGTTAGGCAATCCCTTGGTGAGATCCCAAGAGTGTGCACAAGTTAACCGGGAGAAGAAAACACTCTACAGGCAATACAAACATACCCGCACCACACCAAACATGATTATTTTTAAAGCACCTGCGGCTAGATCTCGTCGAATTAATCGTCAACTTCACAACTCCCCTTTCTTCAGTGTAGAAAGTTGCACAGAAAATATCTCGCCGCTACAACAACTCTTCATCCACAGTCCTCCGTTATGGGTCTAATATAACCGATAGATTCTGCTCCTGCAGTTGTTGGAGATGCATTAGGTTATAGTTTTGCCAGCCACTTGAGCTCTTTCCGATATCCTGAATCCTTTCAAAAATTGAGAATTAACACTGCACTGCAAGACTTTTCAACAGAGAAAAGGGAAGATCACAGCTATAACCGTCTTTTTACACTTGTAGAGTATCAAACTGCACTGGCGAACAGCAAAGGCGGTGCCTTGGCTCAGACTTAATTTCGTACATAATGATCCTTCATATTCACCCCTCAGCATCAGCTTTTTTACTGATCTGTATAACAGAATCTGGATTGATCCTCTTCCATCTATTTGGACTACAGTCTTTTGTAATCCCTGTTCCCAAACCTGGAAAAGATCCGAAGTTGGCGGACAAAAAAAAACTAATTTCGCTGACCTCTCATACTTGTAAATTAATGGAAAAATGGTTTCAGGCTGCTTTCTCCCTGCTCTGGAGAGTCGCCAGGCTTTTTCAAACTTCCAGTTTGGTTTTCGCAAAAATCGCTCGACCGCGGATCATTTGTAAAAACTTTGGATCGTGACATCCGTAGCCTTTTTCACCTGGTGTGGGATTATTCTGTGTCTTTTAACCTTGAAAAGCTTTATGACAACGTTGAGAACTGGGGTTCTCCTTAAACTCCACTTGCTCGGTTTCCGAGGAGAGCTCAGTCTCGTTATAAAATGCCTTCTGTCAGACCGATCAATTAAGGTTTGGTGCTCTTCCGTTCTATTACGCCAATTTTACTTGATAATGTCACTGCAGAAAACTACATACATTATTTGTTGCTGCTGCACGCTGGCATCTTTTGCTTTCATCCTAGCAACGGTCAGTTTTTCTCTCTATGTTGGTGACCTGCGTTATATATCGCCGGGCCAGGCTGTCATTTCTGAAAGTGACAACTTCAACTAGCTGTTAAGAATATTTCATAAGGGGTAATTCCCCATATGGCTTTCATTCTCATCCACCCAAATCAGCAGTGCTATTTAGGAAAAAAAAGGAGTCGAAGAACCCGCCCCCTTCCTCCTGCAAACCTATCCTTATGGTTCACCCATTCCTGTAGCTTCACAAGTCAAATTTCTACGACTCATTCTAGATGACCACTTAACATACGGACATCCCATTAAACTGCTGAAAACCACTTATCATTCGTGCTTGACCTATTAAGTCATCTCACCTCAAAATCTTGGGGTGCTGGATCGCAAGTCTCTTTACATCTCCACCGCCCTGAATTCGATCGAAGCTGAACTAGTGGCTGCGTAGTATATGGTCAGGCCCCCCCCAACTCTTACTACACCTGCTTAGACCATCCGATCGTCCGCTCGGGTGAGCCTTGAAATTGAATCTGATGTGATAGCACGCTCTTTTCGAAGGGAATACATCATATGCACAAATTATCTTCGCTTTCAAATTCCAATACCATCTGCTCTATCACCGATTCTGCGAGAGATACATCAGAATCCTCCTTACCGGCCATTGCAAACACAGTTTATAACATCCTTAATTTCCTCAACATCATTTTGCAAAGGTGCTGCCGTTCTCTTATGACGAAGTGTATATAATTGGCTATTTCCTGCTCCCACCATTTTGCCTGGTCCTGACCTCTCTCTCTAAATCCCACTGCCTTATCAAAGGCATCATTCCTGTCTCTTACGCAGTTCACGGTGGATTTGCTCCTGTGTTTACTGACGGTTCTAAAACGGAACAGTGTGGGCGCGTCTTCTGTTTATCCTGACCGCAACCTTTCCCATACCCTCCTCCTTCATGGTTCAATTTTTATGACAGAATTAATGGCTATAATGATTCTAATTTCTCGAATTATATTCCTTAATCAAGGACACTCTTATGTCATTTATTTAGATTTGCTCAGGGCTCTCCAGGCGATTAAAATTTCCTATTCTAAAAAACACAATGTTATCCGCACAACAATTTCTTCCTTGGCTGCTCCCACTCCCATAAGAAACAAACATAATATTTTAACTCTCTCACGTAGGGGTAACTGGCAAAGAAAGAATGATAGAGAGTTAAATGACCGCTCCTTTGGAGCTGTTCTAGGTCTACCGGGTGCCATTCGACAAGGTCGCCTCCCATCAACTGATTATTACCTGCTCTCCGATAAGGCTTCTGGTCTTATTGGCAAGAGTGGTGAACGAGTGATCAGCGACTGACGAAATTTAGAGAAATAAAGCCGAACATTTGTGAGTGGTCTTCCTCTCACCGACGAAAGCGCTTGCACGAGGTGATATTTGCACGCCTCCGTATTGGCCACACCAATATCACTCAGTCACTATATGTCACGGGACCCTCCTCCCATTTGCAAATTTTGCCGTCGCCATATCCCTCAATATCTATTTCATTGATTGTCACCAACTGGACCCCATTCGCCGTCGTCATTTTCCTACTTTATGGTCCATAACACTTTCTAAAAGGTTATCCCATATCTTATCTGAATCCTCCCACTTTAACAGTAACTCTATTTTCTCTTATCTTCAAGAATTGAATATTCTTTATAACATATGATTTTGTTATGCAATATTAGGACTATTTATAATGTAAGGACATCTTTTTATTTAGCTTTTATTTATTTTTGACTGAATATTCATTTCGCCATCCAAATTTTCTTTGACATTTAAAATATGTATGAGCCAGGACCCACCCATGGAGTTGATTATTCAACCCAGTGTGAGCTCCGGTGGGTCCTTTACATTTATCTCTGTGATGTGTATATATATATATATATAATATATATATATATATATATATATATATATATATATATATATATATATATATATATATATATATATATATATATATATATATATATATATTTTTCTTATATACGTTATATATATATATATATATATATATATATATATATATATATATATATATATATTAGTATATATATATATATATATATATATATATATATATATATATATATATATATTCGTAGGTTTGACGTAGGAAGAAGAAATAGGTATTTTTGGGATGGGGTAATTAGTAGGGAGAAGATAATATGTAGAGTGAGAAAGTTGAAGAGTGGTAAATCATCAGGTTTAGATGGAATTACGGGTGAAATGATAAAAAAATGGAGATGAGACTAAAATTGTCTCGATATGGGAGTTATGTAACAAAATGTTTGAGAATGATGAAGTTCAGGAGGACTGCAAGAGCCCAGTAATAGTACCCTTGCATAAAAGTAAGGGTGTTAAGGGGAAATGTATAGACTTCGTGGGAATTAATTTATTTAGTGTTGTAAGGAAGATATTTGCTGCTGTGCGTTGCGTGACTAAATGATTGGCGAAAAGCAAGGTGCACTTAAAAGTGGTTTAGGATATGTAGATCAAATTTTTACATTGAACCAAATGAGTGAAAAAATGAAAGAGAAGAAGAATAAATTGTATTTAGGTTTTATGCATTTGCAACAGGCGTAGACAGGATTAATAGGGAAGCTCTGCAGTAGGTGTTATTGATATTTAGAATCAAAGCATGTATGTCGGTAGTGAAGCGTGTGTAAGAATAAATGGAGTGGAAAATGAAATGTTTAATATTAATAGTGGAGTGAGGCAGGGATATGTTATGTCTAAATGGTTATTTAATTATATGGATGGGGTGAAGAAAGAATAAGAGGTAGGAGGGGTTGAGGAGGGTGTTAGACTGATGGAGAATGTAAGAGAGTAGAGTGTGCCCTGCTTACTGTGCGCTGATGGTTTGATTTTGTGTTGACTATCTGAAGAAATTTTGAGAAGATTAGTTGAAGAGCTTGGCAGGGAATGTAAAAGGAGGGATTTGAAAGTAAATATAGATAAGACTAAGGTGATGGTGGTGTTTGATAGGAGTCCTTTGTTTGAAATTATTCTGGTTGCTAAGCAATTGGAACAAGTATCCGAGTTTAAATATTTAGGCTATATGTTGCGCTAAAAGGGAACAAATTATGCAGAGTGTAGTAGGAAGGTTGTGAATGATAGAAAGGTGGTTGGGGCAATTAAATTCTTGACGAATGCAAAAGGATAAGTTTTGAGTGCGTTAGGGTTCTGCGTGAGGGTATGTTGTTACCGGTGTTAATGCATAGTAGTGAAATCATGGTGTGGAATAAGGGTATAGTCTAAGAATTGATCTGTTCAGATCAATAATCTTAGGGGAGCGTTAAATGTTAGAAGAATTGATGATGTGAGGAATAAGTGTGCTAGGGAGCTGTGTGGTGTGTTGAAAGGAATAAATGAGAGAATAAATGAAAGTGTACTAAGATAGTTTTGTCATATGGAAAGGATGGATGATAGTCATTTGGTTAAGCGGATGTATAGTGGTGAGTGTGCTGGGAATTGACCGGCAGGGAGAGTCGAAGAAAAGTGGCTTGAGTCACTAAAGTAGTGTCTGAAAGAAAGGAAAGTGGTTTTTTCAGAAGAGAGAGAGAGAGAGAGAGAGAGAGAGAGAGAGAGAGAGAGAGAGAGAGAGAGAGAGAGAGAGAGAGAGAGAGAGAGAGAGAGAGAGAAGAAAGAAGCATAATAGGGGGAATGGCGGGGATTGTGGATGGTTATAATCCTGGCCCAGGGAATGAACCGGAATATTGACGAGATAAATTGTAGTGTTATTCTTACTGGCATTGTGAAACCGTGGGTGGATGATTATGACTGCGACAGACTCGTATTTAAGGGTATATGAGGGGATGATAGAGGGAGCTTTTCGACTTACGTCATGTTTTTCTTCTAACGTTTTTGTTCCCGGTGTATGTTACGCATCTCCGCGTACCAACTAGCATGGCAAAGAAGGATGATGCGAATATGAATATATATATATATATATATATATATATATATATATATATATATATATATATATATATATATATATATATATATATATATATATATATATATATATATATATATATATATATATATATATATATATATATATATATATATATATATATATATATGTATATATATATATATATATATATATATATATATATATATATATATATATATATATATATATATATATATATATATATATATATATATACATATAAAAAAATACTGAAGAAATTTTTATTTCTTTTGTAATAGATAAATTCTTCACTTACCAGGATTAGATCCCGGGCCCTCGCGAACGGTATGCCAAGCGTGTTACCACTCGACCACGACAAGCTATATATCTATACAAATTGAACTGCGGTTTAATTGCAGTATTTACATCTATACAAATTATACTCCGATCTAGAGTGGTCTCCTTACA
>JABUQX010010590.1:12500-17500 GCA_015478945.1 Trachelipus rathkii
AAAATTGCAAAACTAAATAATTTTTCCCGTGAACAGAGACAAAACGGTTGGATATACAAACAGATAATGTAAATAAATGTGTCTATTTTTCCCAAATATATATGCTGTGAAAATTTCAAATTGATAGGACAAATAATAAAAAAGACATAGCGGTTTTTCATTTTTTTACATTTTTATAGTTTTCAAGTGAATGGCGGCAAAACTGGATCTTATAGATAAACACAAAATTTTTTTTTTGATTCTGCGCCAAAAAAAAAAAAAGTACATGAGTAAATAAGTCTTAAATAAAAGTCAACAAAAATTTGTTCCCCAGTCTTATATTATTATAATTATTATTATTATTATTTGTATTATTATTATTATTATTATTATTATTATTATTATTATTATTATTATTATTATTATTATTATTATTATTATTATTATTATTATTATTATTATTATTATTATTATTATTATTATTATACTGGGGAACAAAATTTTTATTGACCTGTATATAAGACTTCGTATGTAGATTTTTTTGCGCTGAATCCAAAAATTATATTGGTGTTTGTCTACATGATCCAGTTTTGCCGCCATTCATATGAAACCTAAAAAAGTACGATTTTTATTTTTTTTACCATATCATATATGAAAAACCTCTATCTTCTTTTATACTTGGGCAAGACACACATTTTATCTAGATTATCTGTTTGCATACCCAACCGTTTTGTTTCTGTTCACGGGAAGGAAAAAAAATTTCTAATTTTTTTCCATGTTTATATGTGAATAGTGTCAAAACTGGACGTGACAGACAATTTTTGAATTCATCATAACAAATTACATATGAAGTAAGTATCAGATCATAGACAACAGCAAAAATGTAAAATTTGTTGACCTGCGTAATCAATTAAGCTTTTAGTTAATAATATATTCTGAACTTTTAATGTATTTTTAGTTAGAATTTAATAATAATTGAATATTTCATTATATCATTTGTAAATTTAAAATAATTTTCTTCCATAAACCTACACATAGATTTTTCTAATTGTTTACCAAAAAAAAAAAATGATAATAATAATAATAATAATAATAATAATAATAATAATAATAATAATAATAATAATAATAATAATAATAATATAATAATAATAATAATAATAATAATAATAATAATAATAATAATAATAATAATAATAATAATAATAATAATAATAATAATAATAATAATAATAATAATAATAATAAAATACTTTTATGATCCTTTATAATTTAAGTTTTTAATATAGCTTAAATTAAATGACAATTTGATCTTGTATACAGCAAACAAGAAAGGAAAAAGTAAGAAAAGATATTTTAATAAAAACTTTATCAACGCCTTTTAATAAACAGTGGCGAAATATTTTTAATATATATATTTTTTTCAGGAATTTTCTCCGAACTAATGTCCAACTTTTTGGCAACTTTTTTGGCAACTTTTTAGGGACAGAATTTCATTAAGAAACCCCAGAGTCCATGAAGCAAGATCATGGAACTAAAAAAAAAATTGCGATATCATATACATGATCATTAATACGTAAACTTACCGCAATTTTGATCGTAATTTTGACAAAATATCGTCCGAACTTTTTCCAAAATATTCATTAACAGTTTGTTTGCATAATGTGAGATATTTTCTATATTTAATGGGGATGGCTTTTATACATATATATATATATATATATATATATATATTTATATATATATATATATATATATAATATATATATATACTATATATATATATATATATAATATATAGTATATTATATATATATATATATTATATATAATATATTATATAGTATATATATATAGTATATATATATATATAATATATATTTATATATATTATATAATATATAAATTCATATATATATATATATATATATATATATATTATATATATATATATATATAGTATAATATAATATAATATTTCCATTTACGAATATATATATATATATTATATATATATATATATATATATGTATATATATAATATATATATATAGTATATATATATAATATATATATATATATATAATCTATATATATATGATATATATATATATATATTATATATATATATATATATATATATATAGTATATATAATTATATATTAATTTGGACATTTTTTCTTTAACGAATATATATATATATATTATATATATATATATTATAGATATATATTGATATATATATATATAATATATATATATATATATATATATATATATATATATATATATATGATATATATATATATAATCATCACCCACCTTCTATCCCCCCAAGCCTGAGTGTAAGGTGCGTAGCATGAACTGGAAACAGAAAAATAGTATAAAAATATGACGCAAGTCGAATAGAAAGCCCAGTCTTACCGATCATGTATACCCTTTAGTGAGAACCCGCCTCAGTCAGAAAAATCCACCCTAGAGCTTCACGGGACCGAGACGGACCCTGACTATGGCATCTTGTCAATGTAGGGTTCATCCCTTGACCCTGATGGGCCACAACCATACCCCCCTCACAAAACCCTGCCATTCACTCCTGTTATACAACTTTCTTATCGCCTCTGTCAAACTCAATTCCTCTCCTCCAGACATTCTTTACTGACTCAATCCCACTTTTTCTTCGGTCCCCAACTGGTCGATTCCCAGAACACTCACCACTATACATCCGCTTAACTAACCGACTATCAAATGTACTTTCATTTATTCTCTCATTTATTCCTTTCTTCACACCACACAACTCCCTATTGCGTTCATTCCTCATTTTATCAATTCTTCTCACGCCTAACGCGCCCCGAAGATAGTCCATCTGAACACATTGTACTTTAGATCTATACCACTTATTCCAGACCATAGTTTCTCTACTATACATCAACACAGGTACCAAAATACCTTCATGTAATACAGTAGCACACTCAAGACTTTGTCCTTTTACATCTACCAAGGATTTAACTGCTCCAACCACCTTCTACTATTCACAACTTTCCTACTACAATCTGCATCATCCGTTCCATTTTCATCCAACATATATCCTAAGTATTTAAACTCAGACACTTGTTCCAGTTGCTTACCATCCAGCATAACTTCACACAGGGGACTATCCTCAATCACAACCATAACCTTGCTCTTATTTACGTTTACTTTCAAACCCCTCCTTTAACACACCCTCACCAATACCATATATCACTAACACCTGCCATAGATCTTCCTTATTAATCCTATCATACGCCTGTTGCAAATCCATAAAACCTAAATACAATTTATTCTTCTTCTCTCTGATTTTCTCAATCATTTGTTTCAATGTAAAGATTTGATTCACACATCCACTACCACTTTTAACAAACGCCACGCTTGGTTCTTCACCAATCAGTGCCGTCAGTCACTCGAGCACTCTTTCGACAAATAACCGAGCAATATTTCTTCGCATACAAACACTGCAATATCCATTGGCCCCAATAATCCTCAGTTACCGCTTATCCTCTTACGCCTTATATAGGTAAGCCATTACTGTTTTCCTCCAATCCCTCGGAACTGTACCCTCCCTAAACGTTTTGTTACACAATTTCCAAATCCACTCAATCACTATCTCGCCTCCGTTCCTTTGACTTGATCATTTCAAGAGTAATTTCATCTATACCTGTGATTACCAATTTCTTCAACTTCCTCACTCTTACCGCATTACCTCCTGCCTTGACAAATTACCGTGATCCTGCAAAATATTATTCCGTTCTAGGCACCATCCAAAACCCACACACATTCCACTTACCACCTCTTCATTCTGCCAATGTTATGCAGATTTCCTAAGTGTTCCCTCCGCACTCTCCCCATATCCATTTCATCAATTATGAAAACACAATCTCTATTCATTATTCTAAGCAGATTCCCTTTATTCTCATTCTTAACCTTTCGCGCTTCTTTCCAGAAGAGCTTCCTATTCCATTGTAAGTCACCATTCATTCTCCTTCCAAACCGTTCAGTTACCTCTTTTTTTCCTTCCTACTTATTCATCTTTTAGTATTCCTTTTTTTCCTCCTTATATAATTCCAAACATCTTTCGCTTACACGCTCATCATTAGCATTTCAGGAACAGCATTTTTTATTTCTTTAACGGCGCGTTGCATCACCTCTTCATACCACCACTCTCTGTTAACATTCTTACTTCCTATTTTAGCACATCCACATACTTCTTTTGCACTACTAATAATCACTTCCTTCATTTGCTTTCAGATTTTTTCAGTTTCAACTTGTTCACATTCATATGATTTATTTGCAAGTGCTCTTAAATACTTATCCTTATTACCTTGCTCACTTAACTTCCCACTCTTAATTCTATCCTTTTCCTTCCTTATCACCTTCCTCTCCATCCAAGTCCCCCCTAACTTAATTTTACATAAAACAACATAATGATCCGATAATCCCATTCCTAATCCCTCACTGATTTAAAATCCAACACATACTTCAACATCTCCTTCTTCATCAACACAATTTATATTTATATTTATGAATACTCGTGTTTAAAAAAAAGTATTACTTACACACACATATCTCTCCCCTCGCAGAAATCAATCATCTTCCTACCATTCTCATTTTCTCCCGACATCCCAAAGCCACCTGTAATGCAATCCCTTTTCTGATCGTCTCTCCAACCCATTAGGTCACCCAATCCAAAACATCATTCAGATTATCTCCAAAGATCTCACTCTCTTCAATATTACCTTCAGATGGACCATATGTCATAATCACACATCTTGACCCTTTCAAACTTAAATTTAATCATTAGAATTCTAGAACTCATACAAACAAAATCTACCAAAACTCTGTTTCACAGGTCACTCATTCCTTTCCACACCAGCACATACACATTTCACACCACACCAAACCACTCATTTTCACCGTTTCCTTTCATCTTTGTTTCAGTCACAGTGAGCAAATCCAATTTGCCCTTTCTAAATACATCCATCACCTC
>JABUQX010010590.1:22500-25646 GCA_015478945.1 Trachelipus rathkii
GCAGTAAAGGTTGTTGTTGTTACATATATAGGCGCTATGAAGAGTATATATATATATATATATATATATATATATATTCTCTTTTTCTCACCAAACGCCGAGATTGGGGAACAGCCCTGCCCTCTGCAAAGTCCCTTCATGTGGATCTGTCTCGGTAGAATCCTTCCTCTTCCACGTCGGCAATAGATCTTCCTCGCTTCGCTATCGACGCTGCAACACCATCCCTCCATCTTCTTCTTGGTCTCCCAGCAGGTCTTCTTCCTTCTGGCTGCCAGTCGTAGAATCTCGCAGGGTATCTCTCCTCATTCATTCTTCGGACATGGCCATACCACCTCAGCTGTTGTCTCTCTATCAACCAATCAATGGGCTCTATTCCAAGCTCACGCCTAATTTCCGAATTTCTTCTTCGTTCCCTTCTCGTCACTCCCGCTATCAGTCTCAGCACTCTCATTTCTGCTGCCACAATCTTGCTTTTTGTTCTGGTGGTAAGGGTCCAAGCTTCCGACCCATATACGAGAGTAGGTCTTAGTATTGTCGTATATATCAAAACCTTAACATCCCTCGGTACATGCCTGTTTTTCAGCAATCCATACAGCTGTCCCACACCCCTCGAAAACCTGTTTATTCTCTCCTCAATCTCTCCGGCCATTTCTCCATCCACGTTTACAGTAACACCCAGGTACTTAAATTTTTCCACTTCCTTCAACCTTTCCCCCTCTATCACGATGTCAAGCACCTCTCTTTCTCTAGAGATCTTCATCACCTCCGTCTTTTCCTTATTTATTTTTAATCCTTCTCTATGCAATATGTCTCCCCACCTATCCAACGCTCTCTGCAGAGTCGCTCTGTCACTTGTCACCACTGCTATATCATCTGCATATGCCATAGTAATTCCAACATCCTCCTCCAAACCAACCTCTCGGATACACCCATCCATATATATGATAAACAGCAGAGGAGACAACACTCCTCCCTGTCTCACTCCCTCTTCATGGAACCATTTTCCTAAGCCAAACGCTGTTCTGACTGCACTCTTACTAGTGACATAGAGACTACGTATCACTCTTATTAACTTGGGTTCAACCTCATAATACGGATTTCCAAGCGTTTCCCACAACTTCTCCCGCGGCACACTATCAAATGCTTTCTCTAGGTCTATAAAAGCCGCATAGATGTCTCTATCCCACTCCCAACTCTTCTCAATCACCATCTTCAAGCTAAAAATCAAATCGGTGGTTCCTCTTCCCGGTCTAAAACCATATTGGGCCTCATTCAATTTACTCTCCACACTCGTTCTAAGTCTCCTCTCCAAAATCCTTTCATATATCTTCAAAGCATGGGGCAGAAGAGATATCCCCCTATAGTTGGAACACTCACCTCTGTCTCCCTTCTTAAATATTGAACATATATTTGCCTTCCCCCATTCCTGTACTCTTTATTTATATGAGAGAGATATATATATATATATATATATATATATGTATATATATATATATATATATATAACATATATATATATATATATATATATATATATATATATATATATATATATGAGTATATGGCGAAGGCTATATATATATATATATGCTATATATATATATACATATATGATATAGTACAAAGAAAAATAGGAAAGAGGCAAAGATGATGTTGTGGTGTACAGGCAGCATATATAGCAGAGGGGAGGTATGTATATATATATTATATATAAATATATATATATATATAGTATATATATAGTATATATATAATAAACTATATTATTATTTATTTTTTATTTATATATATATATATATATATATATATATATATATATATATATATATATATATATATATATATATATATATATATATATATATATATATATATATATATAAAAAATATATATATATATATATATATATAAATATATATATATATATATATATATATATATATATAGATATATATATATAGGCCTATATATATATATATATATATATATAATGTATATATATAATATATATATATATATATATATATATATATATATATATATTATATATATATATATATATATATATATATATATATATATATATATATATATATATATATATATATATATAGAATATATATATATATATATATATATATATTATTATATTATATATATATATATATACCACAGGAGGAAAACTTGATAAGTCCATTTCATTTAGTTTTCTGTATATGTGTCTTCTGATAACTAAAAAGGAGTATTGTAATGACATTTGAAATGGGGTGCAACCACCAATTCTCAAAATAGGTGGTCTTTAATTAGTTTTATATTATAATCGAATTCATTAAAATATACAATATTTGTTTATTTTAATGTAAAACAATATTGACAACAAGACATAAGACTAATCTGATAATCTGACAACCAAACTTAGCACATCAAATAATATAATGGTAAGTGATCGGGAACTACACATTTTTTTCTTTTCTTTTTTCAAATATTATTTTTAGTAGGTCAAAATGTAGGAATAAATATATTATAAGATATAAACCCCTATGCTGGATTGTACAACCGTAAATGGTAAAATATTCTGAATGAATATTTTTATTTTATTATAAAAAACTATGCAAACAAAATAGGATGATTAAAATTGCCTAAGCTAACTAACATTATTATTTAAATTAAAAAAATTTATTTTAGTATTAATTTAGTTTCAGGGTTTCATTTTTTATTTTGCGCTGTGTTGCTTTATATTTATCCGAAAAGAATCGTAATACAATTTAAACATGCCAAGAGTGGGAAAGCTACTGTATTGAATTAAAGCACATAATATTTGATAAATTTGAGTGTAGGAAGCAGAAATTTTTGAAAACTTTATCTCTGTGTCATCATAGTTTACCCATGGCAACCGGGTTTGCCGCCAGTGCATTCTCTCTCTCTCTCTCTCTCTCTCTCTCTCTCTCTATATATATATATATATATATATATATATAGTATATATATATATATATATATATATATATATATATATATATATATTCTATATATATATATATATATATATATATATATATATATGAAGTTAGTACGAAAACGCGAAAGCGTTTCAATGATAAATGCGAAACGTTGTAACACTATCCGATATTGAACGAAGCTACTG
>JABUQX010010591.1:0-12500 GCA_015478945.1 Trachelipus rathkii
AATAGTAGAGCATGTGCATTTCGTGTAGATAAGCGAGAGACCACTGTATAATATATATATATATATTATATTACTATATTATATATATATTAGTATATATAATATATATATAGTATATATTGTATATATATATTATTAGTATATATAATATTATCATAATAAAACTTACCTGCTCTTTTAACAACTATAGTAAATGTATAGTATATTATTTATATAATATTAATGTTTCACTACATAATAAGTAATATAATAATAATAATAATAATAGATAATATAATATAATAATAATAATAATAATAAATATAGTAAAATAGATAATATAATAATAATGAATATAATAATAATAAAATAATAATAAAATAATAAATATAATTAGTAAATAGTTACTAGTTTACATATGTAATAATGTTAGCCTTTGTTGCAATAGAAAGATTCAGTTCACCCAACGCTCATTCTAAATAATAAGGGTGTTCAAAAAAAAAAATCGAAGCGCATTATGTTCTTTTAATAATTTGGATAGTCCTTTCAGTATTAATTTTAGCAAAATCAGAATGAAACTCTAAGGAACCATACAAACTTTGTCTCAACACTTACACGAGCCCACTTCCACAACTTGGATTAAATTAATGATTCTCTTTTTTTATGGTTTGTTCACAATATGTTTCGATAATAAAGGGTAAATATGTAAGAAAAGTTAGAATTTTAACAAATTTTTAACTGTTATGTTGACTACTTAAGATGGCTTTCTTTATTTTCAAAACGAGTTGTAGAGGAAAGCAAAAATTATGAGCGGTTTTGCAAAGTTACATTATATGTGGTCATGGGAAAATCAATTCCATATTGAACATCATTATAATAATTCCAATTTTAATTCTTTTATTTTTTATTATTATTATCCATTATTATTAATATTATTGATTATTATTTAATTATTGTTATTATTATTATTATTATTGAGTTATTATTAAATTGGTCAAATAAAAAATAAAAAAAATATATTTGCCAATCAACTTGAAAGGTGTTCTAGTATTATCATTGTGGCGAATCAATTATGCTCATGATTTGCCTTACACTATTACGTTCCTCACAATTAGCATGCCATTATGTTTCTTTATATTCAAAGATTTAAGTTCGTACAGCGTCTGCTTCCTGGGAAGAGCATACATCGTTTATCGTGTATAATCTTTCATTATTTGGCTTTACATATGAAATGTCCGTCTTTTACTTGGTGATATCCAGTGTTATATACTAGAATATATCAATGAAGAGAGAACGAAAAGGGATTCAACATATAATTAATTTTCCTTTGGATATTCAAAATACTATTTAAGGAGAGAAGGTGTGTGATGGTGATATATATATATTGTATATATATACTAATAGATATATTAGTATAGTATATGAATATATATATATGGCCGAACTAAAGAAGTTACCCGCATCATATTCAAACTAAGAATAGGTACAAAGAAAACTTGATAACGAATATGGAATTCAGTGTATGAAATGTTGTACGGAAACATGAAAAAAAAAAATTTTTTTTTTTTTTTTTAGATTTTTTTTTTATATCTCGCGAACAACGAACGACTAGTAGGGAGAGACAACTAATACATATATTGGAATCAGCGGCGTGTGATATGTGTATGATAAAAAGAAAAAAAAAAGAAAAAATTTTTTTTTTTTTTTTCCTTTGAAAAATACTTGATAAACGAATTTAATTCTCACATATCATATCTCCTGAATATAACGTGTTCACGCAGCTTTACAAAATAACTAATGATTGACGAAGTCCCCCCGTCGTCCCGCGGGAGCGCCGAGAGACGCCCGACTGCTTTGCATTCTTGCGGTTTTCCTGGGTATTCCTTAGTTAAAAAAAAAAGAAAACAATTTTTTTTTCCATTTTTTTCATACAAATTTTATTAACATATTTTTAATTTTTTTATTATTTTTTTTTTTTACTATCTTATTTTGGAGATATAAAAAAAAATAAAAAAAAAAAATATAAATTTTTTTTTTTTCATTTTCCATACAAATTTCATACGCTGATTCGCATATGTGTTATCAGTTTTCTGTACTACTTAGTTTTCGAGATATCATGCGGGGTAACTTCTTTAATTTCACCATATCATAGAGTATATTTACATCTCAAATCTATAAGCAACGAATATATAGATGTATATGAAACACACAATATATATATATATATATTATATATATATATATATATATACATGTAACTTCCCAATGGTAAAATTTAAATTTTACCTTACACTTATTTCTTGTTGGTAATTTGAAAGTCACATTTAGTTTTAGAAACGCCAAATATCAAAATCTGTCCCTTTTAATGTTTCTTTTTTAAATTTCTTCATTTCTGAAGCAATAGTAGTTTGTGGCTTAGCTTCAACCTACATCTGAAAAATGTATACATCCTTACCTTCAAAACGTAAAAAATGCAACAACTATACTGATATATTTTGTTATATCTGCGGCTGTTTAATTTAGCCCCACAAAGGCGTAATATCACAACCTTTCTTAAACAAATATGCCTTGTTTATTTCAAAATGCCGTTAGGAGACCAAGAAAAAGTATGTGTTCAACATTAGGTTACCAAAACATTTGTAGAGACATTGAGCGTTTCGTCACAAGAAAAGTATGGCAAACTAAAGTTTTGTACTCCTATGGTTTTGAGGGAACAACAAAACCATACAAAAGATTGCTATTTCTGCATTGTTAATATTAAATGATTCAGCAGTAAAAACAACACTTTATAAAACATTTCAATCTGAGATGAGTAATATGATGCTGTATTTCATCCATCTGAATCGTCCATAGGATACCTCTCATTGTTTAATCAGTGTGAGTTTAACGATTTAATTAGGGACTTGTGCATGCCTAAACAATCTTCCGAGTTGTTGAATTTCAAGGCTCAAAGAAAAATGTCTTCTACATCGTGTTAATAGTGTTTCGTTTTATTTCAACAGAGAGGAAAAGCTGCGTAAGTTCTTCACGTCAGATGAAACATTTGTTTATTGTAGCGATGTTGCTGGACTACTTCTGGTAATGGGATTAACAAGATGTGTATCTGATGAATGGAGATAATTTTTTGACAGTTCTAAAAAAAAGTTTGAAATATGTTTTACTACGTAATGGGAACAAATTTGGACAGATTCTTATAGGTCTGGAAAAGTTTCCAGAATATCTCGCCGATTTCAATGAAGAGCAAGGTGAGCGTTTTAATCAGTATATCAGAGTAATAGAAAAACGGTAGCAAGGCGGGTGAAACCGTAATATGATGGCTGACCACTGCTGAAGCCTTATGAGAGACATTCCTGATCCTGCACGCAAACGACTCTCCTTGCGGAAGTCTAATGGGAGATTAATTTCTGTATTTTCATGTAGTGTTGGTAAAAAGAGATGAAGAGGAGAAAGTAAAGTCGGAAGATGTTTTGGTTTGGTTTGTTTGGGTAGAAATTCGAGTTGGAAGGTTGTTGAAGTTTATCATATTCAAGGTCTCAAGTTCATCCAAAATATGAATTCCTTGGTTATCTGAAGGATATTCTCTGTACCGGACTGTGTGATGGGAGTTGAAATCGCATCCTATTATTAAATTGTTTATTTTGTTGACAGGGTTTATGTTGGGTTGCAATTTTGTTGACATATACGGAGATGTGGGATGATGGAATTGTATACGTTTTATGTGATGTTGAGGGAGACATTACTGATGAGTGATAGTAAATGACAAGGCTAAGTGTTTGTCATCAAGTAGAGCTTGAGCTTCGTTATTGTGTAATGGTAGTGATAGTTTGGTTTATTCACTAGTTGTATTAGGTATGGTATCATCTGGTTGGAGTGTCTGAACTAAATAGGAGTCATATCGCATAAAATTGTTAGTGTTAGGTATATATATATATTATCACTATTGTGTTAATAATATATTATATGAGTTATCTAGAGTATATATAATAAATAGTATATTTGTATTGTATAGTATAATATATATATATATATATATTATATATAAAAAATATAATATATATAATATATGTATATATATATATATATATATATATAATATATATATATATATATTTATTTATATATATATATATATATATCATTATATACTATATATATATATAGTTATACTATATAATATATTAATATATATATATATATATATATATATATATATATATATTAATAATTTTATATAATAATAATAATAATAATAATAATAATAATAATAATAATAATAATAATAATAATAATAATAATAATAATTAGTACATAGTTAATATTATGTTAACCTTTCTTTATAAGAGGTAAAACAATTTTGGCAATACAGTTTTCATTTAAATAATAAGGAGTGTTCAAAAAAAAAAAAATCCGAAGTGCAATATTTTCCTTTAATAAATCGCTATGGAGTCCCTTCAATATTAATTTTAGCAAATTCGGAATTCGACCCATGAACCAGTTGCAATTGTTTACCACTTTACCACTGAGCCACAGTCCACCATATTGGCCTAAATAATGATTCTCTTTTTTTTTATTGTTTGTTCACAAATATATAAATTATAGTTTGGGTAAATATGTGAGAAAAATTAGAATTTTAATCCAGCATTTTAAAATTACCCAGCTCCGATTTCCGGCCGGCTCCAGCATCTTAAAATTACCCGGCTCCGACTTCCGGCTTCCGGCTCCGACTCCAGGCTCCAAGAACTCCAGGGCATTTAAAATTACGCGGCTCCGACTCCGGCTCCGGTTCTCGGCATTTTAAAATTGTTCGGTTCCAGACTCCGGTCCGGCTCCGGCTCCGACCCCTTGGTTATAATCCTTCTCCATTTCAGTCATGAAATCATTAAATTCTGATACAAATTGGATGAGGTATGATGAAATTAAATATTTGTTAATGACATCTTTATTAACTTAGAATTTAAAACTTAGAAAATATTTTATAGAAAATAAGAATTTTAAGAAATACAGAAAAGGAATCATGTACACTTTCTCCACGAATTTTCAAATAATTTATGTTGGACACGGTAATCTCTTCTAGGTAGTTAGGGTTGCATAACCCCGTTTAAAGAGAATTCAGTTAATAAGTTAGATTCATCCTAAAGTTTAAACATTAATTTCTCGATTGCAACTATGAGCCTGAACATACTATAAATAATTTATTCTAAACAGATTCTTTATATATGAAATATAAATATCGATATATATATATATATACTATATTAATATTATATAATATATATATAATAAAAAGCGAAATATAATATAGATAGCATATATATATCTGTAAATATGAGTTTAATATATATATATATATATATATATATATATAAATATATATAATTCACTTTCTTCCTAACTTTTAAAATAATTTCTCTTG
This sequence comes from Trachelipus rathkii, assembly GCA_015478945.1. Lineage (NCBI taxonomy): Eukaryota > Metazoa > Arthropoda > Malacostraca > Isopoda > Trachelipodidae > Trachelipus > Trachelipus rathkii. The sequence continues at coordinate 5,393 of JABUQX010010591.1, forward strand.
ACAGCCCGACCATATGTAATATAAATTTATTCAAAACAATTGTTCTTAAAAATAAAACCATCAATAAAATTCTCCTTTAACATGTAATTAGATCCGTTTTTATTATTTTAAGCGAAAATAAGCTCTCAACTGCACTTGAATAGGAGGGCAAGCTGTAATTGTGCAAGCGGCATCTTGCAAAATTTTAGGATAGCAATTGATTGCCTCTTTAACTGATAACTTTGATTTCCGGTCGATTTTCAGTATTCATCTAATGACATGAGTAGTATAGGGCCGTAAAGTAGAGGGTAGGGTATCCACATGACCAGCGATGAGCTGGTCAGGTGGATATTTTTTTAAATACTCATGTAGGTTCATGGGGTGTTTTTAGGGTATCATTTTGTCATCCCAGATTCTCACGTACTTTCCTGGGTTGATTTTTATGTATGGGATTCACCCCAAAGGGGTGAGTCCCCAAATGGGGGTGGAGCCCCCCTCTTTTTTTTTTTTTTTTTTTAGTTACGTAGTTATTTATTTTTTTTTTTTTTGTGTTGTTTAGTTATAGTTCAATTCACGTTCTTTTCATGGACTTTTTTTTTTTTTTTAACCTTGTTGACTTGCGTTCCGTCATTTTGTTTTATAAATCGTCTTGTTAATCATCGTCATAATTTTCAATCGTCGTTTTTTATGAATCGCAAATTCATCGTCGTCGTCGTCGTCGCGTTTTTTTTAACAAGTTCCGCAGTCGTTGGTTGGCAATCGTTGCAAGTTTGGCCCGCAAGGCTGAGCGCCCCCGTAATTTCGCACTCGTTGTTCGTCAGGTCCACTAGTCGTCGTTGTCGCTGTTGTTGTTTCCGCAGAGACCGTTGTCAATGTCCCGATTCGCCTCGCAAAGCGCAAAGAGCCACACGCCGAGTTGGAAAGTCATACATCTTTTTGCCATAGCTTACACAGAGTATGTAAAACACTTTTTACTTTTCTGATTTACTGCTTTACATCATTTTTAATGTATTTTATTAATAAAATTTTATTGAAACATATACTTTACATACCTTAAAGCAGTAAAACAATATCGCATTTGCTTAGCAACAGTGTGAATAATATGCTTTACTGCTTTTACTGTTTACTGCTTTAGGGTCTGTAAAACAAGAATTTTTTAGTTGAAACATATACTTTACATCCTTAAAGCAGTTAAAACAAGTATCGCATATGCATAGTGCAACAGTATGAATTATGTATTGAGCATATTACATATTACATACATTAATGCATCGATGCATCGATGCAATAATGGTTTAACACAATATTACATTAATGTTTTAATGCTTTACGTCTTTAAGTTAAGTTTTTAGGTTATTAAAATATCGATTATTCGATTAATCGATAAACAATTAAAAAAATTTAATAATTTTTTAACCACTAATTGTTTTTAACTTCATTGTATAAAAATACATTCCTTTTTTTTCATAATAAAGTAACGATTATTCATTAGATTAATAAATCATTCCGTTAATTCCGCTAACTCTTTAACTCAAGTATCGATTAATCGTTAGATTAATAAATCACTCCCTTAAGTCCACTAACTCTTTATCTCAGGTGTTCCGTTAATTAACTGAACAATGTGTTACAGACTCTCGTAATCAAGTACATACAGAATATATCTCTTTCTCCAGATTTACATAGTTTAACTTTTTAATTCATGTATCTGTACTGTATTAAATACAACATAAAATAATCGAAATAAATAAGTTTAAATAAATATTATTTATATTTTATTATCTATAAATTTTATGTGATAGAATCATTATCATATATAAGTATATATATATATATAACTATAACTATATATTATATATATATATATATATAGATTATATATTAATAATTGATATATATATAAAATATATATATATATTTTACATTTCACAATATTTTCACAATACAAAGTAACGTGATACATTATAATATATATATATATATATATGATATATATATATATTATATATATATATATAGATTATTTATATATAAATATTATTATATATATATATATATTATAATATAAATATATATATATATATATATATATATATATTATATATATATATATATATATATAGTAATAATTAGCTTAAGACATATTTTCATATAGAAATAAGCATATATATATATTATATATATTATAATAATATTATATATATATATAATTATATATAGTTATATATAATATATATATTATAAACTATATACTATATATATATAGTATATATACTATTATATATATATATATATATATATTATATATATATATAGTATTATATAATCATATATATATATATATATAATATGTATATATATATATATATATATATATATAGATATATATTAATATATATATATATATATATATATTATATATATTACATCTAATATATTATTTTAATATATATATATATTAAATAGATATTAAAATGCCTTTAAATCCATAGGATACTGTACGGAAAGAGTTTCGCACAAAGATACGTTTATCAGAAGTATGTTGTAACATTCTAGAACCTGATATAATACTAACTCCACCATGTTTCCCTGCCTGAAAAGTAGTAGTAGGTATGTTGTAACATAAACCGTCTCTATTACTTCCATGTAAGTCAGCTAATGGATTCTGCGACTCATTTGTTCTCGCTGCAATTTTATGTGGAAGTTCTATTTCGTCTGATTCATTGTCATCATATTCATTATCCAATTGTATCTCATTCATTGCTTTTACTGTGACGTCATTGTATCTGATGTTTTCATACAATGATTCATCGTGCCCTGAACTATTTTCAGAACCTCGTTCAGTTACTAACTTCAACAATTTCCCGAAGTTAATAGTATCTTTAGTGTCTTTACTGATTGTAAGGCCTTTGACTTTTACAATATATTTTATACCACCTTCCTTAGTTCTTATTCTGACAGCATATGATTTAGGCCCTGTGCATACAAAGGAGTCACCATAAGCGCCTGCTCCATAATCAGCTATTTCATCTGTTAAATCACCTAAAAAGTTACCTGTATCGGGAACTTCATCGTTTTCACCAGATACAAAAATACAAGAATCTGTATCGCAATACAATGCCCTTTCTTTAACCTTATTAAGTAATTCGTATAATTTTATACGGGCGTAAGCTGTCGTAAACGATGCTATAGGGATGTTTGTAGTTGTTGACGTTCGCTCAGCTAATTCATTTTTTACAATTGTAACAACATATTTATTGCCTATAGGTACAACGGATGGGACTTCAATATCGCTTTGGTTGATTAATTCCCATACTTCTTTATCACTAACACATACTCTATCTTCACGTGATGGCGTATTTTGTGCAAATTTTCCCCAGAGGCTATTTAAACACAGTTTCGCTATGAATCGCATACCTGGGTTCTTCTTGATGTTGCTTATGTCGAGCTCTACACCTTCTTTTTCTTTGAATAAGCGGACGAATTCTTTAAGTTTTTCTTCAAAATCAGGATCGTCTTCATGAATATTATGGGGTAAGCCTGAAGCCTCTGTCTTTATTTTTATGAAATGGTTGACATATCCTTCAAACAAGAACTCTTGTTCTTTAAAAGCCCATACTTCAAATATCTTAAGTATTTTATATCCCATATCCAATGCCAGCTTAATTTCAGGAGTAGTGTATACACCGTCAATAGCACGTTCATTCTCATTGTGAGTGCATTTCTCACAACCTTTCTCTACGCATTTCGCACATAATGGAAACATTAGTTTCTTTTTAGTCCGTTCAGGAAGGACAGGAATGTATAGTTCTTGAGGTGGAAGGATCTTGATATACGCTACCCCAAAATATTTGTCACTGATTCCTTTCTTAAAATCCTCAATACCAGGTACTTTACTTCCTATTAGTTTTTCAGGTGGACCGCAAGGATACTTCATTCGTTTCTGTACATATGGATAGAGAGATGTATAATCCAGATACATTATCTTTTTTCCTTCGGTTGGTGGATAATAATGTACGAAAGGCTCGGTGCGACCTCCGAACAATGATTTGTCTATTACAAGTCTATTGTTAACAGTATCGTTGCTTATACGCTGTACATATTCTTTAACAGTCACGTCTTTATCAATATGATCAGGATCTTGAATTGTTTCTTCTTTCTGTGACAGCCATTCACACTCCCACACTCTAACCACATTAAAACCATTTTCTCTGTACACATCTTCCTGATTCATAGTAAGTGTGTAGCGATCTAAAGCTGAATTACCATGAAGTGTTCCTCTTCCTTTATTACAGTCTTTATGTCCATGCCATGCACATCCATGGTACAGAAACACTGTTTTTATTCCATTTACATAACCATATCCATCGGGATAGAGCCATTTATTTTTTATTTTAAACGGATTTCCTCACCACCACTTGCGCGCATGCCGTATATCTGAGTATTATTTTAATTCTCTTGATACAATTAATCCACCGATATAGCTTGCATATGTGACATGGCTTTGGATTCTCTCTCTACCTAAGAATAGTAAATTTTCCATCAGGCGTATGAACACGTTTTTTTAAGATCGTGTGCATAAGATGCAAATCGCTTGTTACATTCAACAGGCAGTCAATATTAAAATCTTTTAAAAACTGGATTTCTGAACTTTCAAAACATTTTCTAAGCCACAATTTAAAACATTTTTCCTGTATGCATACTTTTCACATTGTTCGAAAAATATGTATTCTTTATTCTCAAAGCTATTATAATACTCCTGAAAATCTTGTTTTTCTATAACTGACATTTTTACCCAGCTCAAAAAGCTCCTTGTCGGGAATAAGTCCTTTATAATGTAGAGTTTGCTCCATTTGAAAAATACGTATAAGGAGAATCCTATTGTCAGGTTTTTATTGCATCAATGCCATACATTTAGCATGCCTTTTCAGCGACACATGGGCTGAAAAGCAACGTGTCTCTAAACATTATATTGTCATTAGAGCCCATTGATATAATTTTATTACCTCTTTTTATAGGATTGTTAGTGACAGCTTTCGAGCTTGGATGGGTCAGTAATGATGCATATATGAACTGATGGTCAAATTTGCCACCGTTATGGGCGGCTACAACTATTTTTGATTTTTTCTTCTTTTCTGAAAAGTCCATTATAAAATCAATGAATTGGTTTACAGGTGATTTTTCATGCTTCTATTTACAATGTTCCTGTACGTGACCACAATGATTACATTCATTCTCCACCTTCTTTGTTTGTGCAATTTCAATCGCAATCATTTGACATTACTAATAAGTAAGGTATTGCAACTTTATTTTCTTCGGTCCTTTAGCATTAACCACCCATTTATCTTGTTGTATAGTCTCGATGTCGTAGCTAACAGTATATACCTTAGGCTCTTTAACTTCCTTGCCTTTATATAGTCATCTTCTTAGCGTTCTTCTTATTATTTTTCTTTTTTCATATGCACACATGGTTACTTCGTCTTCTTTAGGTTCGTACATTGTACTACATGTTTTGCCAATATTCGCTTTTGTACAATGTGTTCCCCACCTCGTTTCTTCCAGGAAACTGAAAAAATTCCACCTTTTTTTTCTGCCCCCCCCCCCCCCCCCCCCCCCCCCCCCCACCCCCCCCCCCCCCCCCCCCCCCCCGCCCCCCCCAAAAACCCCCCCCCTTTTTTTTTTTTTTGGGGGGGGGGGGCGGGGGGCCCCCCCCCGGGCGGCGCCCTCTCCATCACCCGTTTTGGATACCTCCCGGTCCAATTTTTTTTTTCCCCCCCCCCCCCCCCCCCCCCCCCCCCAAAGAAACCCAGATCCTTTTTTTTTTTTCCCAGACCCTACAAATTTTTCACTTTTTTTTGACCCCCGAAGAATTTCCCTTTTTTAAAAAACGCGGGGGGGGGGGGAGCCCCCCAAAATAAAGGGGGGTTACTTTTTTTTTTTTAACACCCCAATGCACAAAACTTTTCACTCTTATCAATTTTTCCCCAACTTCGCAGTAGTTTTTTTTTTGTTTTTTTCCCCCCCCCTGTTTTTTTTTTTTTTTTTGGCGCCCCCATTTGGGCGTTAGCTTTTTTTTGTTGAATTATTGTTTAAATTTTTCCCCCCCCCTTTTGCTTGGGGGCGGGGGCTACCGCTTACAGAAAAGGGGCGGGGGGCGGGAGGTAACAGCCCCACTTTTCTTCTTGGGGGAGGGGGGTATCCCGGGGCCATGGCCAATTTTTTTTTTTTTCCCCACATCAGATCACCGACCATTTTTTTTTTAGAAGGGGGCCCAAAAAAGGGGTGGGGGGGAGGCCTAAGTCCATCTCTCATTTTTTTTTTGGGTAAAATTTACGATTTACATTCGGTGACATGCCAGGAGTATCATTGTTTCGAATGACCCTCTACATTTTTCATCTAAACATTGTCTGCAACCGTAATGTTCACAGGTGAGTTTATGGGCTATATTATTACTATTGAAAGTGTAGCAATAAGTACAGAAGATTCCGTTCATGTATGCGTTCTTTTTCTTGGTGTTCTCAAAACATAGCTTTAACTTATCTTCGGCTATAGCATAGTAATGATTATTTCCATCATGACCTATAATGAATAAGGGATCGTTCCTGTTTTCATTTGATGGGTTATATATTATTTTCACTTCGTTGCCTTCAGGCCCAAATACTACGATACGGCAATTTTCGGTTTCTTCGATTTTTCTAAAATCGGTAGCTATAAAAGGCTTGTCGTAATCCAGTCCACACTTTATAGCTAGTTCCTTAGCCTCGCTTTCGATTGTGCTAGAGTCTATGTTTCTAGCCTTCATTCCGTTTCTTACTGTTTTTTTATAGAGTATAAATGCTCTGAAGGCACAACCTGTAGATCCATCAAATAGATGACGTTTAGGAATGTATTTATGTTCAAAACTAATATTTAAGACCTTTAATACACCAGTATTTTCACATTCATCTTGAATATCAGTATTATCGATCTTGCCTTGTCCCTGTTGTATGCGGAAAACAGTGGCTGTAACTTTAAATTTAGCGAACGATGCTTTACTGCCTGACTGGAAAGAGAGCTGCAGGCGTCTTAGAATCTCAGATACAGCGTTGCCTATGGCTATATCATGATAATTTATATTAATGTAGAACTTTCG
>JABUQX010010592.1:0-17500 GCA_015478945.1 Trachelipus rathkii
AAAACCTACATACAATTTATTTTTCTTCTCTCTCAATTTCTCAATCATTTGTTTCAGTGTAAAGATTTGATCCTACATATCCTCTACCACTTACTTCTAAACGCACCTTGTTCTTCACCATCAGTCCCTCAGTCACTCTACGCACTCTTTCGACCAAAATACCAGCATATATCTTCTTTACAACACACAAAAACCTAATTCCCCTATAATTCCTACAGTTACTCTTATCCCTCTTACGTCTTACCCTTATATAAAGGTACTATTACTGCTCTCCTCCAATCCCTCGAACTACACCCTCCCATAAAGACTTTGTTAGACAATTCCAAATCCACTCAAACACTATCTCGCCTCCGTTCTTGATCATTTTCACCAGTAATTTCATCTGAAGACTTTACCGTTTTTCAACCTCCTCCTTACTAATGACCTCATCCCCAAAATACCTATGCCTTTATGCACCATCCAATCCACACACATTCACTATCACCTCTTCATTACTGCCAATATTACTGTAATCTCATTCTCTTCTTTCCGATCGCCAGTATGGCTTTCGGCGTTCAAGGTCTACTGGCGATATACTTTCCTATTTAACGATTTATGGTTTTCCGCTCTTAGGAACTCGGGGAGACTTGCGTAGTGGCGCTTGACATATCCAAAGCATTTGACCGGGTTTGGCACGCGTCCTTGCTTCAAAGCTCCCCCTCCTTTGGGTTTCCTCCTTCTGCTTTGCTTTACTTATGTCTAGCTTTCTTTCAAGTCGCTCAATATCGGCTGTGGTTGATGGAGCGGCTTCTTCTTTTTCTGTCAATAGTGGTGTTCCTCAGGGTTCTGTCTTATCTCCTACTTTATTCCTACTTTTCATTAATGATCTTCTCACCTGCACATCTAACTCTATCCATCATATGCCGATGACTCGACCCTTCATTCTTCAACTAATTTCAATTTCTGCCCCCTTTTTTATTTTAGAATTGCCTCTCGTCTCAAATCTTTCGATTCTATTCTCGCTGATTTGGATAGAATTCCGATTGGGTCGTCTCACCTTGTGAAATTTAATTCTTTAAAAACTCAAACTTCTACAGAAATCTCCCTCTCTAAAACACCTTCTAACTTTCCTATCTTATTTCGACGGTTCTCTCGTCTCTCCTGTTACAATATAAACATTCTTGGCCTCATCATAAATAAAAAAAATGTCTTGGAACCTCACATTCACAAAAACGTTGCTAGGGGCGGCCTCAAAGGAAACTGGGAGTTGTTGTTTAGACTGAGAGGACTATTTTTCCTGCTTCTTCAGTACTCCAGCTTATACAAGGGTCTCCATTCCGCCTTGTATGGAGTACTGTTCTCATTATCTGGGGGGCTCTGGTTTCACCCGGCTTTTGGACAGGTCGAGTCAAAAGCCAAAAGGCTTATAAAATGTGTCCTGTACTTTCCACTTCACTTGACTCTCTATCTTTGCGGCGAGATGTTGGTGCTTTATCTCTTTTTCTATAGGTATCGTAGCGACAGGTGTTCGAGGGAACTTTACACTCGCGTACCACCACCTTTACGTCGCCCTCGTGCACAGGGGTGCTGTGTCTGCCACGAGTTTGTGTAGATATGGTAACTCCAGGCGTGGTTCGCTGCGGTGCTTCCTATCTTTCCTGCCACCTCTGTCTGTGGAACTCCTTCCATGCTTCTGTTGTTTCCTCTGATTTAATTCTCCCTCATTTTAAAGCCTGCGTTCTGTGCTCATCTGCGTAATTTGCACTGCGCTAGCGGATACAATTTTGGCGTTGTAACACCCCCTCCTGAATAAGGGCTACTTGCCGTGAGTGTGGGTGACAACTGTTAAAAAAAAAAAAAAAAAAAAAAAAAAAATTATACAGATTTTCGAAGTGTCCCTCCACACTCCCCCTCACATCCATTTCATTAGTTACGAAAGCACCGACCCTATTCATTATTCTAAGCAGATTCCCCTTATTCTTAACCTTTCGCGCTTACTTCCAGAAGAGCTTCCTATTCCCTCGTAAGTCCACATTAATCCTCCTTCCAAGCTGTTCATTTACTTCTTTTTTTTCCCTCCCATGTATGCATCTTTTAGTATTCCTTTTTTACTCCTTATAGAATTCCAAACAAGTTTCTTTTGAAACCTCATCATTGGCTTTTATTACAGTCAACCAATGTTGTGGAGTCGGTTCAAAAAATTTCCGACTCCGACTCCACCCTCTTCAAAATTACCGACTCCAACTCCGACCTCTTGAAAATTACCGACTCCGCCCTTTTGAAAATTACCGACTTCGACTCCGACTCCACCCCCTTAAAATTTTTTCAAAATTACCGACTCCGACTCCACCCTTTTCAAAATTGCCGACTCCGACTCCACTCTCCTCAAAACTACCGACTCCCCGACTCCGACTCCACAACCCTGCATTCAACCACGCTTTTTTTTACTTTTAACCACATCACCACTTCATTTCACCTGTCACTGTTAACATTCTTACTTCCTACTTTAGCACATCCACATACTTCTTTTGCACTACTAACAACCGCTTCCTTCATTTGTTTCCAGATTTGTTCAGTTTCAACTGATTTATTTGCAAGCGCTCTTAAATACCTATCCTTACTACCTTGTTCATTTAACTTCTCACTCTTAATTCTACCCACTTCCTTCCTTATCACCTTCCTCTCCATCCAAGCCCCCACTAACTTAAATTTACATAAAACAACAATGATCTGATAATCCCATTCCTAACCCCATCATTGATATAACATCCAACACATACTTACACATCTTCTTCACCAATACAAAACCAATCATCCGTTTCACTTCGATACCATCTCTACCTACACCAACTCTAGCATACTTATGAATACTTTTGTGTTTAAAGAAAGTATTTCTTACACACATATCTCTCTCCTCAAGGAAATCAATTACCATCCTACGATTCTCATTTTCCCCAAAGCCACCTGTTATACCATCTCTTTTTTTTGATCACCTATCCCACCATTTAGGTCACCCAACACAATCTAAAGCTCCTACTCACCCCATCCAGAACATAATTCAGATTATCCCAATATAATATATTAGTATATATATATATATATATTATATTATATATATATATATAAATATATATATATATATATATATATTATTATATATATTATATATATATATATATATATTTATTTATTTATTTATTTATTTATTTATTTATTACCACATAGCCTCTTAATCCCGAAGTCAGTAATTGGTCAGGGAAAGCATTTGTATGGTTTTCTGACCAAGGGAAGGTGCAGGAATATTTAATGCCCCGATAGCAGGCTCTGCTTCAGCGCCGACGTAGTCGGAATCTTGTCACCGTAAGGCGTGCGGTTCGCATCCTAGTAAGCGTGTTTTTCCAATCGAAGAAGCATTGAGAAGAGTGGAATTTGTTTTAGGAACAGACTGTCTGTGCATGTGTTGGCCTATGGTTGTAGTGAAGTGTGTGTATTGAGATTAGTGTAATATACTATGCCGTAAACTGCAATACGTAAATATTGCAGAAAATCTCCTACTAACGACAAATTTTTTGTGTCTTGTTCACGTGGCCGACGAGAACTCAGAACCCATACTGAGGGTAATCCTGTTCTTAAGGTGAGCCAAAAAGCTCACCTTAACACACAGAGCAAAAGATGAAACTCCAAAATATATATATATATATATATATATATATATATATATATATATATATATATAATATATATATATATGATATATATAATATATATATATATATATATATATATATAGTATATACTATAATATATATATATATATACCTATACCTATACTTCTGCCCCTGGCCCACCTTAATTGGAGGGCCACACTGCTTCCAGGAAGCCGGCCGCCGCCACCGGGCGGTTCCACAGGTCGAGGATAGAGGATACAGAAAAGACGGCACGGGGGCGTCGAGAGCTGGGCATCTCAGAAGGAGGTGCTCTATTGTATCCTGAGAATTGTGGCATCTGGTGCAAGTGGGGGAGGTGACGTTATCTAGTTTAAATCTATGTTTATATTGCATGGGCAGCTCGAGGTGGTGACCGATCTGCACCGACGAGGTCCTTTGGCTTCTTGCTTTCTAGACAGCGTTTTCTTTATTGGAAGATTTGGGATGGGGTATTTAATAAAAGTATTATTTGGGCGTTTTGAAGGTAAGTGTTGTTAGGTGGAATGGATTATGTGAACTCCAGCCTATTGGAGAGGCGGGGGAATTATATTGTAAGTGTTGTAATAAAATTGCTGCAGGTGAGAAGGAGGGGGATTTTAGTTCTTTGTCGGAGGGATGCGAGAGAAATTTGGTGACATGAATGGCGTTGGGTTACGGTCTGTCTGGTAGAATTGGGTTCCCTACCATCTCCAGATTGTTGGAATGGGGGGATGGAAGGTTTCATCGTGTAAATGTTGGATTGGGGTGGTTTTAGTACAACCTGTGATAATTCTAAGGGCTGCGTTTTGGGAGATTTGTAGTTTGTTTGTGTTTGATTTTGAAATTGCTGGGAACCATGCTGGGGAAGCGTAATTTAAGTTAGTTCTAAGGAGTTGCTTATAGATAGTAGTTAGTGTGTGTTTGCTGTCGCTGAAATTGTGTTGGGAAAGGGTTCGGAGGGTGTTTAGTTTTTGTTGAGTTGTGGAAGTGATTTGGTCAATATGGGGGGAGAACGTCATGTGGGGGTCGTTTTTTAGTGCTGGAATTTTTTGGGGGTTTTGTTAAGTGGGAGGGGGTTATTGTTCAGAGTAATTAAGGGATGGAGGGAGGATTGATGTCGGTCGGTGGTTAATAAGGTGATAGAGGACTTAAGGGGGGATGCTGTCATTCTGTTGGTGATTAACCAGTTTTCTAAAGAGTGTAGGTATTCTTGAGTATGTTGTGTGGCTGTGTTTACGTCTGAGTGTTGGGAAATGAGGCTAATGTCGTCTGCTATACGTGATTAGTTTGGTGGAGTGGTGGATTGGGGAGGGGTAGTCTGCAGCTTGAAAAAAGTTGAATAAAAAGGAGAGAGAATGGCCTCCTGAGGGACGCCCGTTTTGTAATTTTGATAGAGTTGGGAATAGATTTTTTTTATATAATAACTTTTGCAAAACGGGTGATGATGAATTGGAAAAGAACCATTTTTGTCCTTTTTTTAAAGGGAATGGAGATTTTTTGAATTAGGAGGTGAGTTGGGGACGGTTGTCAAATGCTTTGTCTATGGTCTATTTGCTGTGTTATTGATTATGGAAGGTGATTGGTTTGAAGCCGTTATGAGGTGTGTGAGGGAATGAGGGCTGTGGTTGTAGAGTGGTTGCTTTAAATCGTGTGGAAGTCTGGGAGAGGAAATAGCTTGGGAAATTTATTTAATATTAGTTTTCTCTAGCAATCGTTACTGATGAAACAACAGCAGCAGAAATTGGTGCGATAGAGGAAGGGGGAGTTGGGAGTCTTTTTTTAGGTTGAGTTAGGGATTATGTATGCTGTTTCCAGATTGGGGAGAATGTAGTTGGAGTTGCCAGGATTTTATTGATAGATGTCTAGTAATTAGGAGGATGCATTATTTCCAGGTGTTTTAAGTGCAGTTTAGTATGGAGTCGGGCCTGTTGCTGTTTGAATTTTTGAGGGTTTTAATGGTTTTTCTGTTTATCATGATTGTGTGAATGGAGGTATGGGGTTGAGATCTAGTTTGAGTTTTCTAAGTTGTTTTTCTTGTTTTAACCGTTATCTGGATGTGTGGGTTTGCGGGAGATCTTAGCGTAATGTTTAGCGAGACTGTCTGATTGTTGTTTAGGGGAGGGGAGGGAGTTGTTAGGTAGAGATGGGATTCGTGTGAGGTGGGGGTTGTTCGTTGAATTGTATAATATTATATATATATATATATTATATATATAAATATAATATATATAATATATATATATATTATATATATATATATATAATATATATATATATTATATATATTATTATATATAATATATATAATATATATTATATATATATATATATATATAATTTCTTGAATGGGAATTACAAGGGAATAGGAAGCCTTTCTGAAGGAAAGCGCGAAAGGTTAAGAATTGGAACCTGCTTAAAATAATGAATAAGGATGGTATGCTTTTGTAAACTGATGAAAGGATGGAGGGAAGTGGAAAAAAACACTTCGAAAATCTGTTATAATATTGGAAGTAATGAAGAGATGATAGTGAATGTGTGTGTAGTTTGATGGTGCAAGTGGAAATAGGTATTTTGGGGACGAGTGTCATTAGCAAGGAGAGAGGTAATGGGTAGATGAGAAAGAAATTGAAAGCAAACGGAAATCTGCAAGTATTGACTGAAATTGACTGGTGGAATGATCAGAACGGAGGCGAGTATTGATTGATTGTATCGAGAAGTTTGTAATAAAAGCGTTTATGGAGAGTAAAGTTCCGAGGGATTTGAAGGAGAGCAGCAATAGTAACCCTTATATAAGGTCAAGGAAAATAGGGGAACTGTATTAATTACAGGGGAATTAGTTTTATCGAGTGTTGTAGGGAAGATATATGCAAGTATTTTTGGTCGAAAAGATTCGTCGAGTGACGATGTTGACTGATGGTGAAAGAACAAGGTGTGTTTAGGAATGGTAGAGGGTTTGTGGATCAAATCTTTACATGAAACAAATGATTGAGAAAAGGAAAGGGAGAAGAATAATTAAATTGTATTTAGGTTTTATGGATTTGCAACAAGGGTATGATAGGATTAATAGGGAAAGCTCTATGGCAGGTGTCTAGTGATATATGGTGGTTGGTGGAAGCTTCTGATGAATCAAAGGTATTATGAACGATAGTTGAAGCGTGTAGTAAGAATAACATGTAGTAAAAGTGATTGGTTTAATTTCAATAGCGTCGGAGTGAGGCAAACAGGAAATGTTTATGTTCTCCCTTGGTTATTCAATTTGTATATGGATGGGGTTATTGAAAGAATAGAGGTGGGGGTGGCAGGAAATGTTCTGTTAGAATGATGGAGAATGGAGGTGAGTGGAGGGTGCCCCTACTATTATATGCGGATGCATTTTGTTTTGTGTGTGGATGCTTGAAGATTAGTTTGAGAAAGATTGTAGAGAGATTTGGCGAGGTGTGTAAAAGGAAGAGGATTTAAAGTAACCTAGATGAAAAGTAAGGTTTATGTTGTTGAGTGAGCGACAGTCCTCGGCGTGAAGTAGTTTAGATGGTGAGGAACTGGAACAAGGTGTTTGAGTTTAAATATTTAGTATATATGTGGATTGATAAGGAAACGGATGATGCAGAGTGTAGTAGGGAAAGTTGTGAATGGCAGGAAGGTTCTGGCTGGTGCAATTAAATCGTTGGTGGATTGTGAAAGGGACTAAGTCTTGAGTGCTCTAGGGTCTTTACATGAGGGTATGTTGTTTCCTATGTTAATGATTTATTGAGTAGGAAGGACTATGGTCGTGGAATAAGAGGTATTATATCTAAAGTACAATGTGTTCAGTGATGGACAATCCTAGGGGCGTGTTAGGTTGTGAGAAGATTGATAAAATGAGGAATGAATGTATTAGACAGCTTGTGGTGGTGTGTGAAGAAAGGGATAAATAAGAGAATAAATGAAAGTACGTTGACATGGTTTGGTTCATGGTGGAAAGGAAATGGATTGATAGTCAAATTGGTTTTAAACGGATGTTATTATATGCCGGCTAGCCGTGGCCAATACGGTCTAGAGCGACGGAAGTCACATGGCAAGGCCTGGCGTCTCGATCCCTAGTCCGGATCTAGTAGAATTTACCAGAGAAAGTTCCCTTCCTAAAAAAGGGCTATGCCCGGGGGGTGTGAAATTTAAAAAAAAAAAAAAATATTGGGTGAGTTAAAACCGGAAAAGGAGAAAAAGTGGATGGTCAGTAAAGGAACTGTCTGGAGGAGAGAAATATAAGTTTGGCAGAGGTGGAGAAGAAAGGTGCATAATAGGAATGAAAATGGTGGGGTTTTGTGAGGGGTTATTGTTGTGGCTAGCCTGGCACAATTGATGAACCCCACAACAGAGATATGCATAGTAATAGGTCCGTCGCGGTCCCGTGAGCTCTTCAGGTGGATTTTCTGACTGCAACGAGTTCTCATTAATAGGTATTAGGCTGGTAAAGCGGCTTTTCTTTTCGACTTTGTGGTCATATCTTTGATTACCGTTTCTTTTCCGAGGCATGTCACGCACCTTACCCCGTCTTGGGGGAAATATAGATTATAGTATATATATATATATATATATAATATATATTATATATATATATATATATATTATTACTATTATATACTATATATATATATATATATATATATATATATATATATAGTAGTAACTCACCATCCGCGAGATCTACCACCCTTTTCATATGAAAGAATAGAATTATAGGTCTGAAACCTTGCGAATGATAATCTACTATAATTGGGATAAGCTCGAATCCGTGTAAATTTCAAGTCTGTAGGATGTATATAGAGGGGGGTCACAACCGAGAGCGTAGCCGCTACGCCCTCGTTTATACCCTTTTGGCTTTCCAAACCCGAGAATGAGTTAAGCCTAACGAGAGTTAGGCTCGAGCGTGATGACGTAATCTCGTCGCAGACGAGATTACGTCAGTGCGCGAGCGCGCGCGTGCGCATACACATACACATTATTATTATTATTACGTCGAAGATTCGATTTCCGAAGGAAATCGAATCTGAGTCGAAAAACGATCCCTGTAAGGGATCGTTTTTTTACGCACTCCGACTTTGGATTCCGCCGCGGTCGCTTCTTCGCATCCGGTTTTGACTCCGACTCCGATTGCGAGCCTGCCTCCGACTCCGAACTTATCGTATCGTGCTAAAATTTGGAGGATGGTTAGATGATGAGGTAACCTCAGTGTATACGAAGTTACGCCTGCGTGGGTCCCCCCGAAGGGGGGACCCTCCCCCCATTAAAAAAATTAATTGATCGTATAAAGCTGAAATTTGGCGAGAGGATTCAGAGTGTAATTTCTGGAAAGAATTGGTATAGGAATCTGAGGAGTTGGCTCCGGCACCGGTGCTGGAGCCACTGCGGTGCCGAGTTAATAAACATTCGTATAACAACAATACCAGTGTGCTTATATATGTTATTGGATCTGTAGATTTCGAAAATAATGGTTTCAGAACCATTAAGAAAAAAAAAAATTAAATAAATAAATAAATAAAATTTCTTACACTTTTTATGTTTATAACTTACAAATTTACGTTTTTACATACCCTAAAGCAGTAAATCAGTAAATCAAACACCATCCATATACCTTCCTGTCACCCTCCTGTCCAGTTGTGATCTATTGATCTATTGATTAAGGTCAAATTTTTACTAAAATTTCATGTTTTACATACCCTAAAGCAGTAAATCACTAATCAAGCTGCCCAACCATCCCTCCTGTCCAGTCGTGATCTATTGATCTATTGATTAAGGTCAAATTTTTACTAAAATTTTCATGTTTTACATACCCTAAAGCAATATCACTAAATCAAACCACTATCCACCCTCCTCCTGACCATCTGTGATCTATTGATCTATGATCTATTGATTCAATACAATCATTTTTACCTAAAATTTTTTTATCATGTTTACATACCCTAAAGCGTAAATCACTAAATCAAACCACTATCCAACCTCCCTCCTGACCATCTGTGATCTATTGATCTATTGATTAAGGTCAAATTTTTACTAAAATTGTAACGTTTTACATACCCTAAAGCAGTAAATCCTAAAATAAGCCACATCCAGCCAACATCCGGTCAACCCTCAAGACCATTCTTGATCTATTTGATCTATGATTAAGGTCAAATTTTTACTAAAATTCTTAACGTTTTCATACCCTAAAAAGCAGTTAAATCAGTAAATCAAACCACCCATCCCCCAACTACCACCAACCACCTACAAGTCCAGTTTGTATCTATTTATCTATTGATTCAAGTCACTTTCGAGTATCATTTTGGATAAACATACATAAAACAAATTCTTTATACAAAGATCAATCAATATATATCAACGAACAAAGTTTTCACATTAATAAACTTACTAGCATCATCTAAAAACTAGAAAATAATGTACAAATACAAACCTAACACATCTTAAACAGGAAAACGGTTAACATTAACAAAGTTCACACTTAACAACAGTAAAGTAACTAGCATAACATCTAAAGACGTACCCTATTCACACTTGTCAAGCATATCTCTAACATAACAATGTAAATTTTACATTAACATGGTAATATTTTAACAAAAATTTATCACAACAATGGCTAACTATCATACTGATACGAATATACTCTAACATAATAAGGTTTCCACATCGATAAAGCTAACATAGCATTAACTGAACTAAGAAAATAATGTACAAAACAAACCTAACACACCTTAAGCAGGATAAACTGTTAACATTAACAAAGTTTCCACACTTAACCACCACTAAAGTAACTAACACTGCACGCAAAACGTAACCTATTCTTACTTTTTCAAGCATATCTCTAAACATTTTATCGTTAAACCTTACACTGAACAGTAAACATTTAACAAAAATTATCACAACATTGGTTAATCATCATACTGATCAACGAATATACTCTAACATATAAGGTTTCCACATCAATTAAAAACTTACACGGCGAACATGAACTAGGCGAAAATAATGTACAAAAGACAAACCTAACACATCTTTAAACAGGAATAAACGGTCAATGTTAACAAAGTTTCACACCTTAACACAGTAAAGTAACTAACATAACATCAAAAAACGTAACTTATTCACACTTGCTATCAAACATATCTCCAACATGATAATGTTAATTTTACATTAAATAATATCATAATCCCCAGCAAATAGGTGCAAACATAACAAAGTTTTATCAAACATAACATAAAAATGACAAAGTTTTATCCAAACATAACATAAAAAATAAGTTCTTTGAATAAAATATCTTGGTAAAGTGTAATAGTTTACCGAATTTAAAGCATAAATCAGTAAATTTCCAAATCGCCCTCCCCTCCCTGCCCCTCCCTACCCATCCTGTCCATGTCCTTTTGATCTTCGATCTAATGATTCAGGTCACATATCGAGTACCATTACGGTTAAAATAGTACAAAAAATAAGTTCTTTATATACATCTATTATATATATGCAAACGTAACATTGTTTTCACATTAAAAAGCTAACATAGCATTTACCAAAACCTAAGAATATAATTGCACAATGACAAAAAACTAACACACCTCACAAACGAATAAACTACTAACATTTAACAAAGTTCCACCACTAACAAACACTAAAGTACCTAGCACAGCATACAAAACGTAACCACACCTTTTTCAAGCATATCTCTAACATATCATTGTTAATTTTACATTAAACATTATGTTTAGTCACATTTCGAGTATCATTTCTAATAAACATAGCACAAAATGAGTTCTTTAAATACTAACCAGCGAATTTATGCTAACATAACAATGTTTTCACATTAATAAAGCGAACATAACATAACCTGAACTAGAAAATAATGTACAACCACAAACTTAACACAACTTACGCGTTAATAAACAAGTTAACATTAACAAAGACTTCCACACTTAGCCACATTAAAGTAACTACCAGTTGCGTACAAAACGTAACCTATTCATACTTTTCCAAGCATATCTCTAACATATCAACGTTAATCTTTACATTGACACATTAATATTTAACAAAAATTTATCATAACCATGTCTAATTATCATTATACAGACTGACGAATAACTGTAAACATAACAAGTTTTATCCTAAACATAACATAAAAATAAGTTCTTTGAATAAAATATCATGGTAAAGTGTACTACTTTACCGAATTTAAAGCAGTAAATCAGTAAATCAAACCACCCGTCCCCGCTCCGCCCCATCCTACCCATCCTGTTCATGACCTTTTTGATCTATTGATCTATGATTAATGTCATATTTCGAGTATCATTCGACTAAACATAACACAAAAATAAGTTTTTATATTACTAACCATCGAATTATATGGCTAACGTAACAGAGTTTTTACATTAATAATTCTAACATAACATAACCTGAACTAAGAATATAATGTACAACGACAAAACTAACACACCATACGTACTAATAAACTACTAACATTAACAAAGTTCCGCACTTAACAGCAGTAAAGTACCTAACACATCGTACAAACGTAAACTATTCACACTTTTTCAAGCATATCTCTAACATATCAATGTTAATTTTACATTAACATCGTAATATTTAACAAAAGTTTAGCATAAACCTGTCTAATCATCATACTGACAACGAATATAATGCTAACGTAACAAATGTTTTACATCAACTTCGTAATATTTCACAAAAAAATTCATCATAACCTCGTCTAAATATCATAATCCCCAGCGAATAATTGCAAACATAACAAAGTTTTAACCAAACATAACAAAAAATAACAAAATTTTATCCTAACATAACATAAAAATAAGTTCTTTGAGTAAAATATCACAGTAAAGCGTAATAATTTACTGATTTTAAAGCAGTAAATCAGTAAATCAGTAAATCAAACCACCCATCCCTGCAGTCTCCTACCCGTCCCACCCGCCTGTGATCTATTGATCTATTGATTCAAGTCATATTTCAAGTATCATTTTGGACAAACATAACATAAAAATAAGTTCTTTATATACTAACCTACGAATATATGCTTAACCTACAAAGTTTTAGCATCAATAAAGCTAACAAATCATAACCGCGACTAGGAATATAATGTACAAATGCAAACCTAACATACCTTGCGTATGAATAATCAGCTAACATCCTGAAAAATTCCCTACTGATAAGGTAAAGTAGCTAACAGGTCATACAATACTCGATATGTTCCCACTTTTCGAGCATATTAGCAACAGGTAAAGCCGTATTATCTAACAAAATCCCTTAACAAAGTGAACAATCTATCAAAGAGGCCACCATCTTGAACTATGAATTGACATTATCTTCATCAAAGTGTCACTCGTTTCGAGTATAACAGCCTTTGACCTGATGAATAACGTAGACTTAGCAAAAGTCTAGGGCAAACCTAATATTAAAAAAACTTAACCTATGCTCACGTTTCTAACACATATCATCGTCAGTTAACACAGTAATTATCTTTACAAAAACTATCATTTCTCTAACAAATCAGTGTTATTTCACATTGTCATAGTAATATTTAACATAACGTACCTAACTTACGAATAAACAGTTTTCATTAACCAAGAGTATCTAAAGCAACACATTACCTTCCGAGAGAAAACCCAGGGGGATGCGCCCCTTTAAAGGGTGTGAATCCTGCGAGGGGAGATCACCCGAAGGGGTGTAGCGGGCTTTACCCTTCCGAAGGAGGGGTAAGCATCAGCCTTCGGGGTGACTCCCTCGCATGCTTACACCCCTTCGGGTTGATCCCCCCCTCGCAGGATTCACACCCTTTCAGGGCGCATCCCCCTGGGTTTTCTCTCGGAGGTGTGTTGTGTTGCTTTAGATACTCTTGTTAATGAAAACTGTTTATTAGTAAGTTGGGAATCCTTAATTAAATATTACTATGACAATGTGGAAATAACATTGATTTGTTAGAGAAATGATGAGTTTTTGTAAGATATTACTGTGTTAACTGACGATGATGTGTTAGAAACGTGAGCCTAGGTTAAGTTTTTGTGAGTAATGTTAGGTTGCCCTAGACTTTTGCTAATGTCTAAGTTTATTCATAGGTCAAAGGCTGTTATACTCGAAACGAGTGACACTTTTGATGAAGATAATGTCAATTCATAGTTCAGATGGTGGCCTCTTGATAGATTGTCACTTTGTTAAGGGATTTTTTTAGATAATACGGCTTTACCTGTTGCTAATTATGCTCGAAAAGTGGGAACATATCTGAAGTTTATTTGTATGACCTGTAGCGTACTTTACCTTGATCATAGAAAATTTTTTCAGATGTTAGCTGATTATCAGTACGCAAGGAGTTAGGTTTGCATTTGTACATTATATTCCTAGTCCTGGTATGATTTTTTAGCTTTATTGATGCTAAAACTTGTTTGCGTTAAGCATATATCGTAGAGTTAGTATATTAAAGAACTTATTTTTATGTATGTTTGTCCAAAATGATACTTGAAATTATGACTTGAATCAATAGATCAATTGATCATAGCGGGTGGGACGGGTAGGAGACTGCAGGGATGGGTGGTTTGAATTTACTGATTTAATTTGATTGACTGCTTTAAAATCAGTAAATTATTACGCTTTACTGTGATATTTTACTTCAAAGAACTTATTTTATGTTATGTTAGGATAAAATTTTGTTATTTTTTGTTATGTTGCGTTAAAACTTTGTTATGTTGCAATTATTCGCTGGGATTATGATATTAGCCGAGGTTATGATGAATTTTTTGTGAAATTATTTACGAAGTTGAATGCTAAAACATTTGTACGTTAGCATTATATCGTTGTCAGATGGATGATAGACAGGTTTATGCTAAACTTTTGTTAAATATACGATGTTAATGTAAATGTAACATGACTATGTTAGAGATTGCTTGGCAAAAAGTTGAATAGTTATCGTTTGTACGATGTGTTAGGTAGTTTACTGCTTGTTAAGGCGGAACTTTGTAATGTTAGTAGTTTATTCGTACGTTATTTGTGTTTAGTTTGTCGTTGTACATTATATTCTTAGTTCAGGTTATGTTATGTTAACTTTATTGGTAAAAACGCTGTTACGTTAGCATATATTCGATGGTTAGTATATAAAAAAACTTATTTTTGTGTTATGTTTAGTCGAAAGATACTCGAAATATGACATTATCAAATAGATCAATAGATCAAAAAGTCATGGAGGGAGGGGTGGGGAGGATGGGCGGAGCGGAGGACGGGTGGTATTTGATTTACTGATTTAGCTGCTTTAAAATTCGGTAAAGTAGTACACTTTACCATGATATTTTATTCAAAAGAAACTTATTTTTATGTTATGTTTAGGATAAAAATTTGTTATGTTTACAGTTATTCGTCAGTCTGTATGATAATAGACATTGGTATGATAAATGTTTTGTAAAATATTAATGTGTCAATGTAAAGATTAACGTTGATATGTTAGAGAATATGTTTGAGAAAGTGATGAATAGGTTACGTTTTGTACGCAATGGTAGTTACTTTACTGTTGCTAAGTGTGGAACTTTGTTAATTTACTGTTTATTAACGCGTAAGTTGTGTTAAGTTTGATCGTATACATTATTTTCTTAGTTATATGACGTTATGTGTAGCTTTATTAATGTGAAAACATGGTTATGGTTAGCATATATTCGGTGTTTAGTATATAAAGAACTCATTTTATGTGCTATGTTTATTAGAAATGGATACTCGAAATGTGACGTAAATCAATAATGTTAATGTAAAATAACAATGATATGTTAGTAGAGAGATATGCTTGAAAAAGGGTGAATAGGTTAGTTTTGTATGCTGTGCTAGGTACTTTAGTGTTGTTAAGTGTGGAACTTTGTTAATGTTAGTAGTTTATTCGTATGTAAGGTGTGTTAGGGTTTGTCATTGTGCATTATATTCTTGTTTTGGTAATGCTATGTTCAGCCTTTTATTAATGGAAAACAATGTTACTGTTAGCATATATTGTGGTTAGTATATAAAGAACTTATTTTTGTACTATGTTTAACCGTAATGGGGTACTCGATATGTGACCTGAATCATTAGATCGAAAGATCAAAAGGACATGGACAGGATGGGTAGGGGGCAGGGAGGGATGGGCGATTTGATTTACTGATTTCGCTTTAAATTCGGTAAACTATTACACTTACCAAGATATTTTATTCAAAGAACTTATTTGTATGTTATTTATGGATAAAACTTTGTCATTTTTATGTTATTTTGGTTAAAACGTTGTTATGTTTGCAATTATTTGCTGGGGATTATGATATTTAATGTAAAATATAACGATTGTTATGTTAGAAGGACATTCTTGAAGCAAGTGTGAATAAGTTGACGTTTTTTGAATGTTATGTTAGTTACTTTACTGTTTGTTAAGTGGGTGAAACTTTGTTAACATTGACCGTTTATTCCTGTTTATAAGTTGTGTTACGTTTGTCTTTGTACATTATTTCTTAGTTCATGTTACGCGTGTTAGTTTTATGATGTGGAAACCTTATTTATGTTAGAGTATATTCGCTTGATCAATATGATAATTAACCAATGTTGTGATAAATTTGTTAAATGTTACTGTGTCAGTGTAAGGTTAACATTGTTATTGTAGAGATATGCTTGAAAAAAGTTAAGAATAGGTTACGTTTTGCGGCAGTGTTAGTCTTTAGTGTGTAATGTGGAACGTTGTTAATGGCTTAACAGTTTATTCCTGCTTAAGGTGTGTTAGGTTTGTTGTTGCTACATTATTTTCTTAGTTTCATGTTACACCAATGTTAGCTTTATGATGGGAAACCTTATTATGTTGAGTATATTTCGTTGATCAGTATGTACGTTGGCCATTGTTGTGATAAATTTTTGTTAAATATCACCATGTTAATGTAAAATTAACATTGTTATGTTAGAGATATGCTTGACAAAGTGTGAATAGGGTACGTCTTTAGATGTTATGCTAGTTACTTTACTGTTGTTTAAGTGTGAAACTTTTGTTAACGTTGACCGTTTATTCCTGTTTAAGATGTGTTAGGTTTGTATTTGTACATTATTTTCTTAGTTTAGATGATGCTAAGTAAGTTTTTATTTAATGTGAAAAACTTTGTTACGTTGATATATATTGATTGATCTTTTTATAAAGAACTTGATTTTTATGTTATGTTTATTCCAAAATGATACTCGAAAAATGACTTGAATCAATATAAGATCACAACTGGACTGGTAGGTGGGTGGATGGTAGTTGGATGGTGGTCTATTTACTGATTTACTGCTTTGGGTATTGTAAAACGTTAAAATTTTAGTAAAAATATGACCTTAATCAATAGATCAAGAATGGTCATGAGGGTGACCGGATGGTGGCTGGATGGTGGCTTGATTTAGTGATTTACTGCTTTAGGGTATGTAAAACGTTACAATTGTTAGTAAAAATTTGACCTTAATCAATAGATCAAGAGATCACAGATGGTTGGATGGTGGTTGGATAGTGTTTGATTTAGTATTTACTGCTTCTAAGTGTATCGTTAAACATTGAAAATTTTATAAAAAAATATGATCTTAAATCAATAGATCAATAGATCACAGCAGGGTATGAGGGTATGGATAGTGGTTTGATTTAGTTATTTACTGCTTTAGGGTATGTAAAAAACATGAAAATTTTAAATAAAAATTTGACCTTACATCAATAGATCATAGATCACGCTGGACAGGAGGGATGGTTGGGCAGCTTGATTTAGCGATTTACTGCTTTAGGGTATGTAAACATGAAAATTTTAGTAAAAATTTGACCTTAATCAATAGATCAATAGATCACAACTGGACAGGAGGGTGACAGGAAG
>JABUQX010010592.1:22500-40000 GCA_015478945.1 Trachelipus rathkii
AGATTTTGAGGCAAGATGACGTAACAGGTCAAGGGCGCAATGACAAGTTGTTTTCAGGTTTTTAATATGCCGGTGCATAGGTTAAGTGGTCATCTAGAAATGAGTCCTAGAATTTGACCTGTGAAGTTACAAGAATGGGCGAAACCATAGAAGGTTAGGTTCGCTGGAAGAAGGTGGGAAGTCCTTTTCCCTGTTTCTTTTTTTTTTTTTTTTTTTTTCTTAAAAAGCACTTTTGAGGTATTGGTGGGAGAAAAATGGAAAGCCATGGGAGTTACCTCATTTGTAAAATATTATCAATAGCTAGTTGAAAGTTGCCGTTCGAGAAAAGGCAGCCTGACACCTGGCTATAATAATAACGCAAAAGGTCAATCAACATAGAAAATTTGACGTCGCTGAATGGAAGTAACGATGTTTATTAAATACGAGAGCAAATAGTAAATACACATAGAACATACGCCTTCTCATCCAGAGTAAAGTGGCGGGACAGAATAGAAGAGCACCGGAACCTGGAATGGATCTGTTTGACAAAAGACATTAAATGAAAAGAGGGAGTTGTCCAAGGAAACCGAAACCGAGGAAATGGAGTTTAAGGAGAATCCAGTTCTCCACGTTGTGTGGTAAGCTTTTTCAAAGGTCAAAGAAGACACCAAGAACCATCCCACCAGTTGAGAAGGTTCCCGGATGTCATGAATCTAGTTTTGTAACAAAGGGTCCGCACTGGTCGAACGATTTTTGCGTAAACCCCAACTGGAAGTTTGAAAAAGCTTGGCGCCTTTCCAGAACAGGGAGAAGCGGGCCTGAAACTATTTCTCCATTAATTTACAGGTATGCAGGTCAGTGAAATTGGTCCCTTTGTTTCCGCCAACTTCGGATCTTTTCCAGGTCTGGGGATAGGAATTACAAAAAGCTGTTAGTCCAAATAGATGGAAAAAGAGGATTCGAGTTAAGATTTCTGTATATAGATCAGGAAAAAATGCTGATGCCGAAAGGATTAATATGACGGAGCATGAATATACCGAATCATGTCTGGACCAAGAGCACCTGTCTTTGCTATTCGTCAGTGCAGTTTGATATTTGCAAGTGTAAAAAGACAGTTGTAGGTATGATCTCCCCTTTCGCCTGTTGAAAAGTGTGGCAGTGCAGTGTTAGTTCTAAATTTTTGAAAGGCTTTAAGGATTAGCGGAAAGAACTCGAGTGCTAGCGAAACTATAAACCTAATGCATGCTTGCAACAGCAGCAGGATGCGAGATCGTGTCAGTTATTATCAGCGCCCATAACGGAGGAACTGTGGTGACGTTTTGTGAGCGGGGAAAACCCCCGGGAAAAAAAAAAAATATTTTTCTTGTGTAACTTCCCACACTAAAGAAGGGGAGTTGTTGGAGTTAACGTCGAAATGTAAGTTCGACAAGAATTGTTTACGTGTTTGTGATTATTCGCCGAAGATCCTTGCCGCAGCTGGCTTTAAAAAATGATCAATTATTTGGGTGGTTAACGGGCCTTTTTGTATGCCTGTAGATGTTTCTTCTTCTCGCGGTTAGCTTGTGCGCACTCTTGGGACCACTAAGGGGTTGCCGACCGCTTGCCTGAGGAAGATTGCAGAATGCAAGCTTCCGCTGCTGAGATGACGACTTGCTGGAAAAAGCGAAAGGCATCATCTACAGTCGGAAACTGGTTAATGAAGGGAGAAAGTGGGATAGCTGTGGCTTGATAAAAAGGAGCCCAATCAGCTCGGTCGTAACGGCCCAGTTTGGAGTTAGGTTTTAACATTGGGCTAGGTACAAGCTCATTTAAAACTATTGGGTAATGGTCACTGCCGTATAAATAATCAAAGCGGGACCAGGTAAAGCGATCCAAAAAGGAATGGGAACAAAAGGAAATATCAACACAGGAAGAAGTGTGTGTATCTATACGTTCATATGTAGGAAGTCCTGTGTTAAGGTATCTCAGGGAAAAGGGGGTTAAAAGATCTACAAGGATATTGGACTTAGACGAAGTGACAGAGTCGTCCCATAAGAGGTGGTGGAGGTTGAAGTCTCCTAGTATAATAACCGGAGAAGGGAGTTGTTTAAAAAGATCAGCTAATTCGACCTTAGTAAATTCACTACTCGGAGCCAAGTAGATTAAGCAGATAGTAAGGTCGGTGGACAAATGAATTCTGCTGCCACTGTGTGGTAGGTCAGTTTTTTGTGGTTGTTGTCTCATAATTTTATTTTTGTTTTTTAGGTACAGCATGAAAGAAGGAAAGATGAGATTTCGTGAGCAGAGCAAAAGATGGAACGTCAAGGAGCAAGAGGGATGAATGAAGAAGACGAGATGATGAACCTGAGAATTGAGTGAACTTCAACCAACAGGGATATCCCGGAGTTGCAGTGCTTATTTAAAAGTCATTATAGTGTGATTATTTAAAAGTTAAAATAAGAAAAAAAAAGGAAAATTCATTATTTCGATCTTAATTATTAAATTTAATTAAAGATTTTCTTTTCATTTAGAGTTAAAATAATTCATTTTTTAAATTTTATTTTCAGTTATTTACTTTGAATTGATTTATTTTTTTGATTGAATTGATTTAATTTTGGAAATTGGATTATAATTTATGATTAATTGCTATTAACGAGAGAGGATATTTTTGTTGGTTTTCGTTCAATTGAGGGTTGATGAACTGACTGGAGGTGGACGTTGCAAGGGATTTCGTTTCAATAGATTGGGAATTATTCTCTACTTTTTCTTTGGTAAGGGTAATTAATGGTTTTAATTGATTTTTTTTATTATTAATTTTTCTGGGTAATATACTTAACATAGTTGTTTTATTTCTAGGATTTCTCAAGGTCAGGGTACTACGGTTTGGAAGGTGGAATTTGGAAAAGGGGGAAAAGGACTAAAAAACTGGCTAATAACAAATAAACATTGGCCAGGTAGCTATTAATTTGTTAGTTTTGTTTTATTTAATTATTTGATTTTTTTTCTTTATTATTTTAAATTTACATTTAATTCAATTTCATTTAATTTATTTTTAATAACTTTCTATTATTTCATTATTTGACTGTATTTTATAAGTTGAGTTGATTATTTCATTTAATCTTTAATTATTTTAATTCATTTAATTGCTTCAATTTAATTGCTTCAATTTAGAATGTTCAAGAGATTTCTTTATAATATAATTATTATTACTTATTAACTTACTATCATTTTTTTTCTTTATATTATATTGTTATTGTTTTACTGTTATGTTTTGTTTTTTTTGTATCATTCCAGTTTTTTTTTTTCCCGGATTTGGTCTTACTGCGGATTTGGAATTCCCATATTCGGATGAATTGGTTCCTGTGATTGGGTTTCAAAGTGGATAGAGAGGATATTGGTACCGGGAACGGATCAATTTATTTGGTGTAATTCGCCGATAAGATAATAAAAATTAAATTAAAGGACCCAAACCCAAATTTGACAAACCTTAAAAACAAAACTGCACTTAGAGAAATTAAAATTGGAAAATTGGAAATTATAAAACCGAGTGACGAATAGAAATTAAGAAAGAGAAAAACATTTACCCAATTTTGAAAAAGACAAAACAATAAAAGGAAAAAGTAAGAAAAGAAATAAAACCTAAAACGAAACGTAACAGAAAAACTAAAAGTATAAGTGTAAAATGGAAAAAGAAACAAAACAAGTAAAACAAGTAGAAAACTAAAGTGAGAGACAAATTGAAAAACAAAATTGAATATTAAACTGAAAAGAAAACGACTATTTTGAAAGTGAAAATTAAAATATAAAATAAAACATTTTGAAAAATTGTGAAAGACATTGTGAAAACTTAGAAAAAACATTTTGATTGAAAAATTGTGAAAGACATTGTGAAAACTTAGAAAAAACATTTTGATTGAAAAATTAGAAAAACTGTTAATATCATTGTGGAAAATATTAAAAACCAAAGAAAACATTTGGAAATTAAAAAACCACTTAATTAAAATTGAACATTTCTCATTTATTAAATAATTTATATAAATATTTTTATTATTATTTATTTTATTTCATTTATATATGTCTGTAATTACTATGTGGTGTAGGTTTGGTGAATACTGTATAAGGGTATAAGGTAGAATATTGTGGTATATGGTAGTGGTATTTGGATATAGTGTTTTATTAATCTTAGGGTGGTATCGGTATCGGAATACAGAATAAGGTTTTTTTTGTATATCGGTATCGGGTCGGTTAGGTTTTTTTTTAATAAACTTAAGGGTGTATGGTGGTTATTTTTTGTTTTTCCTCACATCTGCCATGACAGACAGCCTCACGACCAAAATTCAAATTGTAGATTTATTATTTTTATTTGCCGTAAATCTGCTACATATTTGTGGCGCCCAACGTGGGGCTGTCTCGAAGGATAGGTGAGGGGACGACGTAGTGTAAAGTAATCTAAGTAGTAAAGTAGTATAAGTAGTAAAGTAGTAGTAAGTAGTAGTGTAAACATGGCTACGAATGAGGAGTTGCGGGCGGAGTTGGAAAGGTATAAGGAAGCTTTACGGAAGAAAGAGAAAGAGAATGAAGACTTGATTGAGAAGGTGAGAGATTTAACAGAGGGAATGAGAGAGATGGAGAAACGAATGGAAGAGAGAATGGAAGAGAAAATGGCTGCAAAAATGGAGGAAATGATGAATAAAAGGTTTGCTGATGGGATTGGAGGGAACGGAATGAATGGAACCCAACCAAGGGTGACCTCTACTCCAAAGGTAGACGTAAAAAAAGATGGGAGAGTGGAAAAGAAGGACGAGAGAGTGAAAACCAAAGATGATGAAAAAATGATGAAGCAGGATGATGAGTTAAGTGATGTGACTGAGGATGAAGGGGATGGGGATGGAGAGAAGGATGTAAATAAGGTGGTGAATGGGAAAAATGGGAAGATTGAGAAAAATGAGAAGAATGGAAAGATTGAGAAAAAGGATAAAAAGAAGAAGAAGAAGACTTCTAAGAATAGGAGAATGAAAAGCAAAAGTATAGATTCATTATATAGTAGTTCAGAAGGTGAGGTGAATGTGTTTGAGGGGAATGAGATGGAATCTGGTTCTGAATCTGAGCGTAGAGTGAAAAGGAGTGTGCTGATTCGGGACATCCCAAAAATTAATAAATTTAATGTGTATGGTACGAAAGAGGTTGAGGAGTTCTTTAGGGAATATGAGGGTTATTGTAGGGAGAAGTTTGACGAGAATAAGGTCTTTTGGGTGAAAGAGTTGGGCGAATTTTTAGAGGGACGAATGCTGGAATTTTATAAGGCTGTCAGTGTGGGTGAGCCAAAGTATGAAGTGGTCAAACAGAGAATCATGGACCAGGTTGTGAGAGTGAAAGGGGGAGTGAAGTATAGAAAGGTGAATGATTTTGATAAAGCTAGGCGTGGAAAGAGTGAAAGGATTGATATGTATGCGCACCGATTGGAAACCTTGGCGAGAAAGAAGTTTGGGGATGATGATGTGGACGGGAATAAGAGATTGTTGAAGAAGTTTTTGGAGACGGTTCCGACCTCAGTGGCTGAATATGTGAATTTGCGAAGGAAAGAGAAAATGAGATGGGCGGGAGAACGATTGACTTGGGAAGATGTTTTGGAAATTGTAGAAGATAGGGAGTTTGAAGGCGAGCGAGAGGAGAATGAACGACGTGAGGTGTATAGTGGTAGGGAAATGAATGCAAGTGAGAGGGTGTCACAACCACCCCAGTATAAATCATATAGGGACGCACTGAAAGCTAACCCCTATGAAGTAATGGTGAAGTTTTTGGAAGATTTTTATGGTGGTTTTGGAGGTGATGAAAGACAGGTGAATGCAGGAGGTGTGGGTAATTTTGCTGGTCGTCAAGTTGGTGGAAATGTGAATGCGAGAGGGAACGATGATGGTTATAACCAAGGGCAAAGGTATAATCAGGGTCAAGGGATTAGAGGTCGTGGAAACCAAGAAAATGTGAGTGCGAATAGGGATGTGAAGTGTTTTCGTTGTGGGAAGATGGGTCATATGATTTCGGAATGTAGATGGGCAACTGGTGCTTGTTTTAGCTGTGGGCAAGTGGGTCATTTGGCCATGAACTGTACGGACCCGCAAAGGGCTGGGTGTAGGAGATGCGGAGGTGTGGATCATTGGGTGCGTGATTGTCCACAGGGAGTAAGAGCGAGGCAACCGGTATGTGGGAACTGTGGTATCGAGGGGCATTTTTCTAGAATGTGTAGGTCCCCTAGAAATACTTGTACGACATGTGGGAAAATAGGGCATGTGGCTGGAATGTGTTGGAGTGTGAGGCAACCAGTCGGGGTAGGTCAGGCTAATCCTGGTGTGCTAGGTCTTGGTACTGGTGTTAGTGGTCCGGTTCAACCGGTTAGTGGTCAGGCTGTTGGACAGAATAGGAATGTAAATGTGAGTGAGGTAGGGGTGAATACTGTACAAAATCAGGTAAGAATTAACAATTCGGGAAACGGGTTGCCTTGAGGGTTGCAACTGGTGAGCCCTCAGGAGAGATTAGGTTGTCACAGATAGGGGATGTAAGTGTCGATGTGTTTTCAGTTGGTCCTGTGAATGAATGTATGAGTATTAAGGTTTATTGTGGAGGTATTGAGGTTCGTGCTTTGATTGATACTTGGGGTTTGTATGGTTAGTGTTTGTGTATAAAGGCATATTATAAGGATGAATATAAGGGAAGACTCAGAAAGAAGGTCGGTAGGGGGTCATTTAAAGGAATTAGTAATGTGTTGGTACCACTGGTGGAAGTTAAATTTAGAGAGAGCGTTAATAGGAGGAATAGGCATGGAGGAGAGTGAGTTTTATGTGAATTGATAGTAGGAACGAAAAGTATGATGTGTTATTGGGATATAAGTTTTTGAAGTGCAAATGAGATATTATTCATCCTGATACGAGGAATGATAGAGAAGAAGGTTGGAATAAGGATGGGAAAAATGGTCAGATGTTGTGAATGCACTCTTAAGCGAGGAAGGGTAAGGAGGGAGAGAGGAGAGAGCGTGGAAGTGGTTTGCTTTTAGTAGGATAGGGTCTTTGAAAGAACGGACCGAAGTAGTTAAGTGTGAAAATGGTTGGAAATAGCGAATGTGGGTGTGGATTAAAAACCAGAATAGCAAATGCTTTCTGAGTGGAAATGGTTTATGATGCAAGGTATAGGGTGAAAAGGGTTGCACATGTATTCAACGGTATAATAGATTTGAATAATCCTAGGGTATGTATGCAGAAGGTGCCTGATGTGAAAAAGAAGAGAGTGAGAGGTATAAGGGTTGGTGATGTAGTTGGTAGTTTATATTCTGTTTTTGTATTAGAGGATTCGAGAGAGAATGAATGCTGTGTGTTTGCTGGTGATATTGAGAAGAAAAAGGATTGGGTGTATGATGAAATGGTTGATAAAGTAAAATTACCTGAAGGTTTGAATGAGGTAAGGAGACAAAAGGTTTTACGAATGTTATGGGAAAGGAGGAAAGCGCTGAGTCAGGGCGATGATGATTTTTGGGAGCGAAATTGCCTGCGTTTTCGCATATAGTGTTAGCAGAATGACACCCCAATATATCAAACGTCCTCGCAACTTTCCTCCCCCCGTTGCGAATGAGATTGAAGAGCAGTGTGAAGAGTTAGAGCGAATAGGTGTATTAGAAGAAAGTGAGAGTCCTTGGAATAGTCCGATTGTGCCTGTGCGAAAACCTGATGGACGTTTGAGGTTGTGTATTGATTATCGTAAGGTGAATGAAAAGACTGTGAAGGATAGGTTCCCTATGTGTGTAGTTTCAGAGTGCGTGTATAGTATGTATGGAATGAAAGTGTTTACGAAAATGGATTTGGTGCGAGGGTATTATCAGATGCCAGTGGAAGAGGATAGTAGGTGTGTGACTGCCTTTTCGACTGCAAAGCGGCATTATCAGTTTAGGAATTTGAGCTTTGGGTTAGCGAATGCTCCAGCAGCATTCCAGAGGGCGATGAATGTGGTTATGAATGATTTTCCCAGTAAGAATGTGATGGTGTTCATAGATGACATACTAGTGATGAATGAATCTTTCTCTGAGCATTTGAAGTTAGTGAATGATGTGTTGAAAAAGTTAGAGGAGATAGGGATAAAAGTGAAAGTCGAAAAGTGTGAGTGGTTTGCGGATGAGGTTGAATTCTTGGGACACAAGGTGTGTGCGACTGGTTTAAAGAAAGCAGAAAAGTTTATTGAGAAAGTTCGGCAGTTTCCAAAGCCGAAGAATGTTAGAGAGTTGAGAGGATT
The DNA here is from genome assembly GCA_015478945.1 of Trachelipus rathkii. Lineage (NCBI taxonomy): Eukaryota > Metazoa > Arthropoda > Malacostraca > Isopoda > Trachelipodidae > Trachelipus > Trachelipus rathkii. The sequence continues at coordinate 30,733 of JABUQX010010592.1, forward strand.
TTTAGGTTTGGTAGAGTTTGGAAGGAAGTTTATGAAAGATTGTTCAGGAGTGATGAAACCCTTGACTGAATGGACTGGGAAAAAGAAGAGTTACGATCGTGAAGTGGAATGATAGAATGAATGAAGCGTTTGAAAAGTTGAAAGCTGAAGTCGCGAAGGATGTAGAGCTGGCTTATCCGGATTATAGTGAGAATGCGAAACCTTTGGAAGTTTATACGGATGCAAGTGGGTATTGTATGGGGGGTTGTTTGATGCAAGAACAGGTGATTGACGGGATTGAAAGAAAATGAGTGATTGCGTATATTTCAAAAGCATTTAGTATGACAGAGCGAAAGTATTCCACGATTGAAAGAGAGTTGGCTGCTTTGAGGTTTTGTTTGAAGTCGTTGCGTCCGTTTTTGTATGGAATTAAGTTCATTGTGCGAACGGATCACCAACCCTTGGTGTATTTGCAGAGAATGAGGATCGTTGATAGTCGGCTTGCAAGGACTTTGGAAGATTTGAGTGATTTTGACTATGTGGTTGAGTATGTGCCGGGTGAAAGGAATGAGATTGCTGATTTGATGTCGAGAATGCCTGGGAGTGAGAGTATGAGTGAAAAGGTAGTGATAGACCCGGAATATTTGCCTAAGGGATTGATGAAGGGAAAAGAAAGTCAGGGTGGGGGTGATTCTATGTTTGAAAGTGTGTTGTACGGGTTACAGGACTTAGCTAGGGATAGGTTGGTTTCGAGAGTGCCTGAGAGTATAGAAGAATTGCGGAGGGAAGTTATGACTGAGGTGTGTAAGAAACCTGAGCAGATAGGGATTAGGAAGGTGAAATATTTTATGAAGGAGTTAAAGGCTATGTGTAACGTAGGTGTGCTTCCAGTGCAAGAGGTACTGATTGTTGTGAGTAAGTTGTTTAAGGTAGTTGTATGTGTGCATTATGGTGGTGAGAGACCAGTTTTGTATAGGAGTGAGGGTGTAAGTGGTGCAAAAGTGGGTGAGCTTCATTTACAGTGTTTAAGTGGCGTACATTACAATTGGGTAATCGAGAAAAAGAGCTATGATAGGAAGTATGTTTTGGAATCGGAGTTGGAGGAGTGTCTGTTAGAGAGTGATGAGAATGTGAAAATGATTTGTCCAGGGGAAATCGAGGAGGTCGTGTATTGCGAGCATGGGATAAGTGGAAGAATGGAGGTGAAAGTGCAGGTGAATGGGAGAGTATTTTGTGGACTGATTGATACTGGGGCTCAGATTTCTTTAGTGAATGCGTCTGTGGTACGAGAGATTGAGCAAGTAACGTGGCAGATAGAGAGGAGGAGTACGAATGTGAAGATCAAAGGGATTGGGTCAGGTGATTTTGTTGCTTTTGAAGAGGTTTTGTTAAAGGTAGAAATAGGAACGCTAGGGGAAGTGGAACATAGGTTTGTTGTGCTGGACGAGGAGCGAATGCCGTATTGTTTTCTGTTTGGGATTGACTTTTTGAGGGTGAATAGGTTGTCCGTAGATGTAGGGAATGAAAGGTTGCTGAAGGGAAGTCGTGAGATTGTTAGAATGCAGAAGGAGAATGTGTGTGTTGTTGATTTTGTTGGCATGGTGAGAGTTGGTGTAGGGGATGAAGAACTGTTAAGTATGAGAGATATCGAAGTAATGCAAGAGGAATGTCCTATGGTCTGTGAGTTGAGAAAATGTATTTTGTCGGGTAAGGAAGTTTGTAGGTGGGACCAGTTGATAGAAGATTTTAGGGTGTTTGCGAAAAAGTTTGTTGTGTGTACTAATGTGGTGTATTATATTCGGAAAGTAAGGGAGGATGATTTGTATGTACCGGTGTTTTCTGTTGTTGGTACAGTAGGGATGGCGTTAGTGATTCACCGTAGGTTTGGTCACATGGGGAAGTTTAAATTGTGGGAATGTATGAAAGAGAGGGTGTTTAATCCTTGGTTAAGGAAAATAGTGAATGATGTTGCAACTACTTGTGAGGAATGTCAGAAGGGGAAGTATCAGAGAATGTATGTGAGACCCCCTGTGTTACGAATGGATGTGAATGAACCTTTTGAGTTAGTAGTGATTGATTGTGTTTCTTTGCCAGTGACTGCGAGTGGGTATGTAGGAATGGTGGTGATGGTGGATCACAAAAGTAAGTTTGCGTATGCTGTGCCGGTGAAGAATAAGACTAGTGCGAATGTGGCTAGAGTGGTAAGGGAAGTTTTGTTGCCGATGTGTGTATGTAAACCAAAGCGAATGTTGAGTGATAATGGACCGGAGTTTGTAGGGCAGGCGTTTGAGCAAATGTTGAGTGATTGGGGCATTGAACATGTGAGAACGACGCCGTATATGCCGAGTTCGAATGGGTTAGCGGAGAGGACGATTCGAACGTTGAGTGAGATGTTACGAATGATGAGTGAAAGAGAGAATGATTGGGATTATTGGTTAGGAAGAGTGTTGTGGGCTTATAATATGACTGTGCATAGAGCAACTGGTATGGTTCTCCTTGTTATGTATTGGTAATGAATTCGAGAGGTTTGTGAAAACCCAGGCTTGGGTTAACTGATGGTGGATAGGGACGTTTGGAGAAAGGGTAGTTTAAAGTTTGCCAGTTTTAAGGTCGGGGATAAGGTTTTAAAGGAAGTAATTGAGAAAGGTCGGTTGAATGTGAGTAAAATGAGAGAAAAGTTTGAAGGACCGTATATTGTGAAAAAGGTTATGTCTAATGGAGTTAGTTATGTGTTGGAAAGTGAGAATGATAGTATGAATGAGTTTAGGGCCCACCAAGTCCAGTTGAGACCTTGGAGAGAACCCCCTGGTTATCTTAAGATTCATCCTGTATATAGGTTTCTGGTGAATGAGGATGATTTGAGTGAGAATGGGGATATAGTGGATGATTTGTGGTTAAAGGGGAAAGAGTTAGTGTTGGTGGAAGAGATACGGAAGAAGAAGCGCAAAAGAGGAATATCGGGTAATGTGAGTAGGTTAAGGGTGTTATTTAACGACGATGATAATGAGAATGATGAGTATTTTTCAGGGTTTTGGTGGGACAATGGGAATAACGAGCAGAGTTTGAGAAAAAGTACTTACACTGTATGCAAGTTTCCTTTGGATGAAAATGAGAGTGTGTTAGCAGGATTGAGGAATATTAGAGATAGGAGTGTGCATATGGAAGTGGATGATTTGAGTAAATTTTGTGTGGAATTGGATGAAGTAGTGAATGTTATAAAGGCGAATGCTAGGATGAGAGAGATCGAGAAAGAGATTGCAGAAATGTCTGAGCTATTACCTAGGGAAGGAAGTGTGAATGAAGTAGGAGAGACTGATGAAAGAGCGGAAGGTGGGAATAAACCCAGTGAACCAGTGAAGGAATATGAGAAACCGTATACTAGGAGTAGAGGTGTTGTAAAAGAGTATGATTGGGTGATGACAACGGCGTTATAAATGAGTGGTGATTGTTGGGGTTAGAATTATGAGACAAACTTAGGTAGGAGGGATGTGGTAGGTCAGTTTTTTGTGGTTGTTGTCTCATAATTTTATTTTTGTTTTTTAGGTACAGCATGAAAGAAGGAAAGATGAGATTTCGTGAGCAGAGCAAAAGATGGAACGTCAAGGAGCAAGAGGGATGAATGAAGAAGACGAGATGATGAACCTGAGAATTGAGTGAACTTCAACCAACAGGGATATCCCGGAGTTGCAGTGCTTATTTAAAAGTCATTATAGTGTGATTATTTAAAAGTTAAAATAAGAAAAAAAAAGGAAAATTCATTATTTCGATCTTAATTATTAAATTTAATTAAAGATTTTCTTTTCATTTAGAGTTAAAATAATTCATTTTTTAAATTTTATTTTCAGTTATTTACTTTGAATTGATTTATTTTTTTGATTGAATTGATTTAATTTTGGAAATTGGATTATAATTTATGATTAATTGCTATTAACGAGAGAGGATATTTTTGTTGGTTTTCGTTCAATTGAGGGTTGATGAACTGACTGGAGGTGGACGTTGCAAGGGATTTCGTTTCAATAGATTGGGAATTATTCTCTACTTTTTCTTTGGTAAGGGTAATTAATGGTTTTAATTTTTTTTATTATTAATTTTTCTGGGTAATATACTTAACATAGTTGTTTTATTTCTAGGATTTCTCAAGGTCAGGGTACTACGGTTTGGAAGGTGGAATTTGGAAAAGGGGGAAAAGGACTAAAAAACTGGCTAATAACAAACAAACATTGGCCAGGTAGCTATTAATTTGTGGTTTTGTTTTATTTTGATTATTTGATTTTTTTTCATTATTATTTTGAATTTACATTTCATTCAATTTCATTTAATTTATTATTAATAATTTTCATTATTGTTTAATAGATTCATGTTATTTTATAAGTTGAGTTGATTATTTCATTTAATCTTTAATTATTTTAATTCATTTAATTGCTTCAATTTAATTGCTTCAATTTAGAATGTTCAAGAGATTTCTTTATATAATTATTATTACTTATTAACTTACTATCATTTTTTTTCTTTATATTATATTGTTATTGTTTTACTGTTATGTTTTGTTTTTTTTGTATCATTCCAGTTTTTTTTTTTCCCGGATTTGGTCTTACTGCGGATTTGGAATTCCTATATTCGGATGAATTGGTTCCTGTGATTGGGTTTCAAAGTGGATAGAGAGGATATTGGTACCGGGAACGGATCAATTTATTTGGTGTAATTCACCGATAAGATAACGATAAGATAATAAAAATTAAATTAAAGGACCCAAACCCAAATTCGACAAACCTTAAAAACAAAACTGCACTTAGAGAAATTAAAATTGGAAAATTGGAAATTATAAAACCGAGTGACGAATAGAAATTAAGAAAAAGAGAAAAACATTTACCCAATTTTGAAAAAGACAAAACAATAAAAGGAAAAAGTAAGAAAAGAAATAAAACCTAAAACGAAACGTAACAGAAAAACTAAAAGTATAAGTGTAAAATGGAAAAAGAAACAAAACAAGTAAAACAAGTAGAAAACTAAAGTGAGAGACAAATTGAAAAACAAAATTGAATATTAAACTGAAAAGAAAACGACTATTTTGAAAGTGAAAATTAAAATATAAAATAAAACATTTTGAAAAATTGTGAAAGACATTGTGAAAACTTAGAAAAAACATTTTGATTGAAAAATTGTGAAAGACATTGTGAAAACTTAGAAAAAACATTTTGATTGAAAAATTAGAAAAACTGTTAATATCATTGTGGAAAATATTAAAAACCAAAGAAAACATTTGGAAATTAAAAAACCACTTAATTAAAATTGAACATTTCTCATTTATTAAATAATTTATATAAATATTTTTATTATTATTTATTTTATTTCATTTATATATGTCTGTAATTACTATGTGGTGTAGGTTTGGTGAATACTGTATAAGGGTATAAGGTAGAATATTGTGGTATATGGTAGTGGTATTTGGATATAGTGTTTTATTAATCTTAGGGTGGTATCGGTATCGGAATACAGAATAAGGTTTTTTTTGTATATCGGTATCGGGTCGGTTAGGTTTTTTTAATAAACTTAAGGGTGTATGGTGTATTTTTTTGTTTTTCCCTTCATCTGCCCTGACAGACAGCCTCACGACCAAAATTCAAATTGTAGATTTATTATTTTTATTTGCCGTAAATCTGCTACAACTGCAAGAAGTTAAGTTTGAAGAGGGACTGGAGAATAGGGGACAGATTTATAAATGAGTATTCCTGCACCTCCCCTATCATTGTCACCTCTTTCTATAGAGATTACCGGCAATTTATATTCCGAGGGTTGAAAGAAGTCACGATGACATAGTCGAAGTTCCTGCAAACATATGCACTTTGGTGTACATATGTTTATTAGTTGAACAAGTTCTTCAAAATTAGAATAGTAGCCAACACAATTCCATTGAAGGAAAGTGGACATGCTGTATTGTTGTAAATGTTATAATGATGATCTTTTTGAGAGAATTGTCACTATGTGACTAGGGGTAGTATTGGAGGTAGATTCAGATGAAGAGGAAAGGCAGAGACGTGAATCTCAAAGAGGAGGGGCAACATATCCTGGAGGTAAAGAGTAGTCATACAACAGAGATTTTTTAGGCTGTATGACTTCTTTTGGGAAGGAGTTTTCAGATGTATTTGGGGAAGGGGCTACACCATGAATGCGAGATAAGTTGAGTTCAACTAAGTCCAACTTATTATGTGGGTTTGGTTGGTTAATAGAAGAGCAACCAAAATGTTCATGTTTATTAATGGGAGCGGAATCAGTATCTTCCAAGTAAGCAGATTTAGAAATGTGTAAGGAATGTGGAGTTGCTTCCATGGAAATGGGGAAGGAAGATGTCACAGGAAAGGTGTCATCTTTTTGAGGTGTTGGGGTCGCGATAAAGGGTTCCAATATAGGATTCGTTGGATTGAAAAGGTCCGATACTGGAGACTTTGCTAGTAATTCGTCATTGGAGTGATTTTAGGAGATTGGACGATTTAAGTTAAGAATGGGGACCTCTGTGTCTCCCTTCATCCCTCCAACAGAATCAGAGCGCTTGCGCGCGTTTGCGTTGAACAGTCTTCCATTCGTCTTTCTCGGAAGCGCAGGAAGTATTAAAAAGAGAGTGGTTCATCACATCAAGCTCCATTTGGGAGCTGTTGTCCATTTCATCTGCTAAGGTATAGAATCCCTTGGAGAGCGCAGAGATAGGAAATTTGAAAGAAGAATTATAAGAAGATTTAGAAAAGCTAGAATTATCCTGCAAACTATTAGAGGGTTGATTAGTGGACTGTCCGAAAGCTGCGATTGTTTGGGTACAATCTATTAAAGTCGTTGCTTTTGTCTCCTGAATAGACTTATAGCGAGGTCTCTTCTGACTTACATTTTTTACGTCAGAGGTTACTGTGTTTTTGTTTAGAAATTCGGACGCTTTGTATTTTAACGAATAATCTTTAGCTTGGCGATTATTCTTTTCTTTGTGTTTGGGAACATCCTTTCCAGGAATTTGAGTAATAGTGGGAGGCGAATTAAGGGACAAAGAGACAGTCCTCTTTGGCATAAGTTTGGAGAACCTATTGGGTAGGCATGAGACAGTGTGTCTTGAAAAGAAGTGTTTTCCAAGTTTTGTGTTGGATGAACCAGCTCAGTTTCATTGCTGGTTTGTTGAAAGTTAGTACACGGGATAGGGATGTTAATGGTTTTTTGAATGAGAGATTGGGTCAGGGCCTGCTTTTGTTCAATTTGAGGAGTCGGTGGCGTGGGCAATACAAAGAGACAGGATACAGTAGCTGCCTGAGTTTCGCTGGGATTTGAGAGAGGAGTTCTGCTGGAAAGGGGTTGTGTAGGTGGATCAGCACGCGGAGGCGTGGAGGCAGCTGTGATTGTGGCGTAAGATCGCTTTGGTCTTGTAGGATATTTTTCATCAAGCTGGCGTATGGCATCTCTCCTGCTCAATTTATGTATGTGGCATAACTCCAAAACCTCCTGTTCAAACAAGTAAGAAAGGCATTTGAAGGAAGAAGCACTGCGGAGTGTGGGGTCCTCCACAGTTTCTACAGTTAGGGGTATTTTCACAGGGAGTGTGAAATAATTCTCCGCAGATTGGGCATTTTTCATCCAGTCCCCTACAGTATTTTAGGGGATGACCAAACCGTTGACATTTAAAGCAATGTCTGGGTCGAGGGATAAACGTGCGAACACTGACTTGTGAACCCTATTTTTACCTTTGTAGGTGGATAAGGAGTATTAAAGGTCAGCAGTAAACGGGGATTTGGTTTGTCAGGAGTGTCCCGACGAGGGGGAAATCTATAAACGTTTGTAACGGAAAATCTTTCCATAATGACAATAAATAGTGCCTTTAGATGTGTTTCTTAATTCATCAGTAGTACAAATAAGAGGAATATTTGAGAGAGACATTAAGGATGACAATAGAACTTTGATTTCGGTTAGCGGCTTGTACGAGAATGGACCAATTTCTCATTAATGTGACTGGAGGGTCTTCAACTCCTAAAATTTTTCAAGTGCATTACTGAGAAAAATGGTTCTGTGCTCAGTAAGAGCTTTGCAGGTAGTGGATCGCAGTATATAATATATCGGGAATGATGCATCTGCTGGCATTCCTGGAGGGGTGTAGCATATGAAGTGAACGAATGAGAACGACTATGACGGGGGCACCTTTGAGGGATTGCCCCGATCGTTTGGGCACCTGGGATGCAGAGGGCGTGCCAGGCGACTGATCGCCGGAGACAGGCAGAGGCCTTCCAGGTGAAGTAGAGGGAGACACGGCATCGGTAAGGTTATCCATGTGTATATTATATTAAGGGGGTCCCCCCTCATGGGTATCGAACCCTATGAGGTTTGTGCCCGGAGGACCACGCTAAGCGGCGGGGGAGTCTTTTATTATAGATTTTCCAGAGGGGTCAGGGAAAAAGATCCAAACCTGGTGCTAGGTCGTGCGTACCGAATCACTTACAGGTAATGCGGCTCGCACCCGTTCAGCACAGATGACGCCAGATGCCCTCTCCATAAGGAAGTGTCATTGGAGTGCATCTACCTCTCGGGGGGGGGGGAAGTCAATTTTTGCTCTAGGACATTGAAGGGCAGTATATCCTTCAATGTCCTAGAGCGAAAATGTTATATAATATACAATATATTATATAACATAATATAACAACATTATATATATATATATATATATATATATATATATATATATATATATATATATATATATATATATATATATATATATATATATATATATTATATATATATATATATATATATATATATATATATATATATATATATATATATTATATATAATATACGTATATATATATATATATATTATATAATATATATATATATATATTATATATATATATATATATATATATATATATATATATATATATATATATATATATATATATGTTGAATGGGATAGAAGAAGAGAGTGACGAAGATGGGAAGATACAGAAGGATATATTCCAGGTAAGTGGAATAAATTTACAATTTATAGTTTATATAGAATAATGTATTTTTCTTATCTTCCCTTTTTTTTACAATTTGATCAAAATAGTTAATATTATTAGTATTCTATAGTTTACCCAAGAGGTTTTGTTTTTATTTATGTAAGAAAAAATCTTTTCAATAAAAAGTACCTGAGAGAAATATATGTACAGAAAGTAAAACTTGTTCGCGATTGTTTCTCATAAAAGAAAAAGGTCTCATTACCATACAACATGTCTGTACTTCTAACAGTAGTAACAGATTATGATTAATTCCACACACA
>JABUQX010010592.1:45000-59106 GCA_015478945.1 Trachelipus rathkii
GAAGTTAATGGCAGGAACTGCTGTTGATCTCGAACTCCAATTCTCTAACCAGAACGAACGTAAGTAGATGGTGAAGCTTCCTACATCTGAACCTCTGATCATCATCTTATCTCTGTATTCTCTTCTATTTTATCAAGGCTTTCTGGAAACATTTTTAGCACTTCAGTGCTCTAACTGATCGAACTCGATGTTGCACTTCTTTGATTTCTCTTGAAATGATTACTGTTTCGGCAATAGAAGTCCCCCAGAGTGTGCAAAATGAATAACAGGTAATTTCCTCTGGCTAGAAGGGGTACATTCCCTTAACTAAAATCCATAACATTTAGTTTAAGTATAAATGTATTGTAAAATTATGTTTATCACGTTGACACCTGTCGCCTACAATGGCTTTTATAAAGTCATTTAATAGGGAGGTTGTTAAATTTGTAAGCCCTGTTAATCATATTTGTGCTATTCACCACAAGGATAATGTTTTCAAAAATTGTCATTGTCATCAAACTCCAGAAAAAAAAGACTAATTTTACCAAAAGTTTGATAGTTTTTTATGTTATTTCAGACATGACTGATGAAGCGAGAAAAGCGAACGTATTGTAGAAGCAGTTTTATTTCTTAGTGTTCCAGTCCAAAGACCGGATGTAGTTAGAAGTAGAATAGAGGTTAGAATAGTTTTCATGTATTGGGATTTTATTCTTTTAATTATGTTTTTTTTCCAGCTGTTAAAAACAAAAATTATAAGATAGTATAAATGGAAAGAAAAATAAGAGTTACACTAGATATAGTAAGATGTTGATGGTGTAATGGTAAGAAGATTGAACTGCTGATGGTAGACGATATCTAACAAGCAAGTGAAGAAGAGGATGAAGAATTAATGGTGGTCCGAGGGAACAGTAAATGAGATTGAAATTGATGTAGTGTGTAGTCTTTGTATTCTAAGGTAAGACTTCTAGTTTTGAGAAGTACGTACCTTTACACCTTGCACATTGTTGACCGGTCTGAGATATGCATGGTGGTATTTTAGTTTTGAAGTTTTGTACAACTGTTAAATACTATTTGTGTCTAGGTATGTATTATACTTATTTATAAAAAGATTCTATTTATGTACTGTTCCACACGATCTTCACTTTCATACTCTTCACAAGGATTGTCATTCTTATATTCAGTAAGTAGTTGTTGGCTCCTGCCACTGGTTATTTTTATCCAGACTAATTTTACCAAAATTCAAGCATTTAAAAAATATATATATATATTTTGTACTTGTATCCCAAGAAAACCTTAGCATTAGCGAAATACATAATAATCACTATCTCAGATAAGACTGTGTGATATTAATTGCTTAAAACACTGCAATTACTCCAGCAGTTGTCCTTCATATTCCAAACTAAATGTCATCCTTCTCACTAACTCTCCTAATTTTTTTTTCAGGAGGAAACATCAACGGTAAACACCAAGAAATCTAGAAAAATCAAGGAGTTGACAAATCTCATCACACATGAAGAACGCTACAGCCTTTTACAACTCTTGAGGAATTAATAATAAGGAATAATAAGAGAAAATGGAAGAACTAAGAATTCTAGACAATCTAAGAACTTCAATTCCTAAAAATTAGTATGTACATATATGATTATAGTTAATAAATTAGCAAAATGCAAAGCAAAACCAATATTTAAAACACTTTAATTGAAACATGTACTTAATATGGTAAAGCAGGACTTAATTATGATTAATTATATGTCTAATCTATTATAAGTTTAAAAGATTAGTATAAAAAATACTAACTTCTGAACATCTGTATTTAAAAGCTGAGATTCTTCCCCTATACTAAGAATATCGAAAACAATTGGCGCATCTTTGGGAATAACATCACCTCTTAAAGTTTTGGAAGGTGTGGAGGCTAAATCTGAAGAAGCTGTATCTGTAACAGTGCTTTCTCCCACTGCACCAACCAAACTTGGTGACGAATGCAGTTTTCCAGTCTAAATTTGAAATATATATATATATATATATATATATATATATTATATATATATATATATATATATATATATAATATATATATATATATATATAATATATATATATATATATATATATATATATATATATATATATATATATATATATATATATATATATATATATATATATATATATATATGTATTCTTCTTTTCTTTTTCTACCTTTTTTTCCCAAGATTGGGAGTAAGGTGCGCTACAAGCATCGGAAAAGAAAAGCAGTAGAAGAATATGACAAATGTCGAAAAGAAAGCCCAGCCTTACCGCCCCCTCTGTACCATTAATTAGTGAAAACTCGTCACAGACAGAAAATCCACCCTAGAGCTTCATGGGACCGCGACGGACTCTCACTATGGCATCTCGTCAGTAGGGTTTCATTCCCTTGGCCCAGGTGGGCCACAACCAATGCCCCCATACAAAACCCTGCCATTCTCTCCTATCATGCACCTTTATTCTCGCCTCTGCCAAACTCACATTTCTCTCCTTCAGACATTCGTTCACCGACTCAATCCACTTTCTCTTCGGTCTCCCAGCCGGTCGGTTCCCAACACACTCCTAAGTTTAACGGTGAGATGGATACAGAGGAGTATGAAGTATGGAAAGAACAGTTGGATGTCTGGTATGATGTGTATGGTGAAGAACACGAGAAGCCTGTTGTGGATACTTTTTGATTCCATTCAGAAGCCTACACCAACACATATATCACTAACACTGCCATAAGCTTCCCTATTAACTCTTTCCTCCCCCTTTTTGCAAATCCATAAAACCTAATTCAATATTTTTTTTTTTTTTTTATTTTTTTTTTTTATTCTTCTTCTCCCTCATTTTTCTCAATCATTTGTTTCAATGTAAAGATTTGATCCACACATCCTCTACCACTCCTAAACGCACCTTGTTCTTCACCAATCAGTCCTTCAGTCACTCGACGCACTCTTTCGACCAAAATACCAGCATATACCTTCCCTACAACACTCAATAAACTTATTCCCCTATAATTTCTACAGTTCCCCTTTTTTTCCCTTACCCTTATATAAGGGTACTATTACCGCTCTCCTCAATCCTTGACTATACCCTCCATAAACGCTTTATTACACTACTTCCAAATCCAATCAATACTCATCTCGCCTCCGTTTGATCATTTCACCAGTAATTTCATCTAATACCTCAGATTTACCATTCTTTCAAAATTTTCACTCTACCCATTACCTCCTCCTTGCTAATAACCTCATCCCCAAAATACCTATACCTTTTGCACCATCAAACCACACACATTCACTTTACCTTCTTCATTAACTGTTAATATTGTCAGATTTTCGGAGTGTTTTTCCACACTCCCTCCACATCCATTTCATCAGTTACAAAAGCAACCATCCCTATTCATTATTCTAAGCAGATTCCCCTCTTATTTTTCATATATATATATATATCTTATATATATATATATATATATATATTATATATATATATATATATATAATATATATATATATATATATTATATATATATATATATATATATATTATATATATATATTTATTCACGCATACTCGAAAGTGTTGAAATTACCTCCCCATATCTTAATGGTGCACTTTTCCTCTTTTGCGTTCATATTCTTTACAAACTCATCCTCCAGGCAACATACTACTACCACCATTTATCTACATAAGCAATATACACATGATTAAATTACACACCCATCTTCTAGATAACACCTTACAGACATCCCTACTACTCATATCCCTGTGTGGGGGAGAAAAAATTTGCCCACATTGTATGTCCTGCGTGTCGTAAGGAGCCGACTAAGGGAACGGTGATAGTTGGGTTTGGCTGCCTAAATACCTCTATTCTTGCCAGGAATGCCTAATGCCAGGCCTCGGAGAGGGTGGATCGCCGTAACGGGACATCTATCTTTCGCGAAATTGGTATGAATCGTATGTACAATGGAATGTTAGAGGAATAAAATGTTGAGGAGAAGAGGAGAGAGGTGATTTATGATGTATTTTAGAAAGGGCAAATTTTGATTGCTCGCTGTGACTGAAACAAAGATGAAAAGGAAACGGTGAAAATGAGTGGTGTTGGTGTGAAATGTGTGCGTGCTGGTGTGGAAATGAATGACAGAGGATGCTAGAAAACTTATAGGAAGATTGAAAAGTGACCGGTGGTAGAAAACCTATGGTAAGACTGTGAACGTGCGGGTGCTAGAAAATCCTATAGGAAAATTTTAAGTTTGATAAGGTCAAGGTATGTGTGGTTGTGACGTATGGTCCAATCCGAGGGAAACGTTGAAGAGAGTACGATTTTGGGGGATAATCTAAATGATGTTCTGGATGGGGTGAGTAGGAGATTCAGATTGATAGTTGTTGGGGGACCTGATGGTTGGATAGGTTGATCAAAAAAGGATGGTATAACAGTTGGTTTGGGGTGGTGTCGAGAAAAAATGAGAATGGTAGGAAGGGTGATTGATTTCTGTGAAGAGGAGAGGTATGTGTTAAGTAATACTTTCTTAACACAAGAGTATCCAGAAGTATACTAGAATTGGTGTAGGTAGAGATGGTATCGAAGTGAAAAGTATGATTGATTAGTGTTGGTGAAGAGAGATGTTGAAGTTGTGTTGGATGTAAATCAGTTACGGGGTTTAGGAATGGATTATCGGATCATTATGTTTGCTCTATGTAAAATTAAGTTAGTGTGGCTTGGATGGAGAGGGAAGGTGATAGGAAAGGAAGTAGGTAATTTAAGAGTGAGAAGTTAAAGTGAACAAAGACCATAAGGATAAGTATGTAAGAGCGCTCGCTAGTAAAACGGTTGAATGTGAACAAGTTGATACTGAACAAATCTGGGGGCAAATGAAGGAAGCAATTGTAGTAGTGCAAAAGGAAGTATGTGGATGTGCTAAGTAGGGAAGTGAGAATGTTAACAATGATTGTGAATGAAGAGGTGATGAAAGCGGTTAAAGGTAAAAAAGAAGCGTGGTTGAATGTACTAAAAGCAAATGATGAAGACTCAAAAGAAAGATGCTTGGAATTATATAAGGAGGAAAAAAAGAAATACTAAAAGGTGTATACGTAGGAGAAAACAAGAGGTAAATGAACAGTTTGGAAGGAGGATGAATGGGACTTACAAGGGAATAGGAAGCTCTTCTGGAAGGAAGCGCGAAAGGTTAAGAATGAGAATAAGGGGAATCTGCTTAGAATAATGAATAGGGATGGTGCTTTTGTAACTGATGAAATGGTTGTGAGAGGAGTGTGGAAAGAACACTTCGAAAATCTGCACAATATTAACAGTAATGAAGAGGTGATAGTAAATGTGTGTGGGTTTGATGGTGCAAGAAGGAATAGGTATTTTGGGGATGAGGTTATTAGTAAGGAGGAGGTAATGGGTAGAGTGAAAAAGTTGAAGAATGGTAAATCTGCAGGTATAGATGAAATTAATGGTGAAATGATCAAGAGCGGAGGCGAGATGGTGATTGATTGGATTTGGAAGTTGTGTAATAAAGCGTTTATAGAGAGTATAGTTCCAAGGGATTGGAGAAGAGCGGTAATAGTACCTGATGAGTTTTTTGTACTTTCTTTTCTTTAAAGGATGGATGATTGGTTCTTGGCAGAAGAAGAAAGAGAAGAAGAGGACGAAGAAGAAGATGGGTTGTTGTTCGTCTGTTCTGTTGTGGATTAAGAAGAGGATTACTTGCCCTTTTTGTTTAGTGATTTGTGCTTTCTGACGGCGGGCGAGTGAAATAGTGCTGTGTTTTTATTATTTATTTTTCTTTAATTGCTTTATGTTATTAATAATTTCTTATATATATATTCTCTTACAGAATATATAAGTCTTTTTGGTACTGCACTGGTGGGAAAGAGGGTTAACTGTTGATTAGGATTTTTTAGGGTGTGTAACGGATAAGGAAAATAAAAGGAACAGGAAATATTTCGTTTGGGGTTGATTAGTTACTGGGATCCCCTAGAAGAGCTCTTGGGTATTGTCTTGGGTCTTAGGAAGCTAATTAACCAAATACTTTGTATATTATTCATATATCCGTTATAATAAATATATGTCTTTTTCAATAGTTACGATTTGTAACTAGTACACCACAAGAATATCTTTTGTTCAACCGTTTTACTTTCTCTATCGTTGGGATCTATCTACAGTGGGTGAGTGTTTGTTTTTGTTGTAGTACTACTATTCTCTGTTATCACTTTTCTCAGTGGTAGCAGAACGTAGTTCCGATCTACGGACCTCTGGAGTTGTGGTGTTGGATTGATTGTGCGGTATTTGGTTATTGGTTTATCATGGATAAGGGTGAAGGTGATAAGGGAAAGAAGGGAGTAGTTGTGGTTGAGAGAAGCGCTCATTGTGGGTGTCCTAAGTTTAACGGTGAGATGGATACAGAGGAGTATGAAGTATGGAAAGAACAGTTGGATGTCTGGTATGATGTGTATGGTGAAGAACACGAGAAGCTTGTTGGTGTGATACTTTTGATTCCATTCAGAAGCCTACCACCAACACCATATATCACTAACACCTGCCATAAAGCTTCCCTATTAACTCTATCATACGCCTGTTGCAAATCCATAAAACCTAAATACAATTTATTCTTCTTCTCCCTCATTTTCTCAATCATTTGTTTCAATGTAAAGATTTGATCCACACATCCTCTACCACTCCTAAACGCACCTTGTTCTTCACCAATCAGTCCTTCAGTCACTCGACGCACTCTTTCGACCAAAATACTAGCATATACCTTCCCTACAACACTCAATAAACTTATTCCCCTATAATTTTTACAGTTCCCCTTTTTTTCCCTTACCCTTATATAAGGGTACTATTACTGAGAGTTTTTGTTTTTGTTTTTTTTTAGCATGCTGTCTTGGCTTGTGCTTCTGTGTTCTGTACTGCTTGGCTTTTTATGTGAAGTTCTTCTCACGGATCATGCACGCTTATGTACAAGCTATGTTATGCGCACTTTTTATTTCATTTTATTTCTTTTATAGCTAACTCTTGTTTCTGTCTTTCCAGGTTTAGATGGTTGGGTATTTGGCCCAAGAGATAATTTAGTAATTTAGTAAGAGAAGGGAATAAAGTGGATTCCTCTGTAGGAGGAACATAAGTGGTAAGTGGAATAGGAACCACGAAGAGAACGCAGGGTTCACTGTCCGGGCCTGGGGAGGGTTGCCTGGGTTTTCACAGTAGGTGTATATTCCCTCCCATTTATTTAACATAGTATTAGTTCCCTAAATTACCTGATAGCTACAGTGGTAGCTAATAATAAAAAGTAACTTTTCTTTTCTTACGAATTGTGGAAGGTCTTCTTTAATTTACAAGAGGTGGGTGTTATTGTAGTTATTATCATTTAGTATAGGCCCAGATTTTAATCAATTACCGCTCTACTCCAATCCCTTGGAACTATACCCTCTATAAACGCTTTATTACACAACTTCCAAATCCAATCAATCACCATCTCGCCTCCATTCTTGATCATTTCACCAGTAATTTCATCTATACCTGCAGATTTACCATTCTTCAACTATCTCACTCTGCCCATTACCTCCTCCTTGCTAATAACCTTGAAGGGGTTAAATTCTGGTGTTGAATAACCACCTTCAATAATAGATGAATTTTTGATGTTGATGAGTGTGAGCGGTGTCACGATGAAGTGGCGTTTCTTTCTTCCGGAGGCTGCTTAGGAGTCATCGGTGAGGCTAGCAGCCTCCTGCCCAGACGCCACAGGACTCCCCCCAGTGACATGCCGCGAGCACACTCCGCTCTCCCGGTCCTGAAATGATGTCGGGCAGCTGTCAGGTGAGAGCTAGGTGTGAGCACATTAAGTCACTGAAAAGGCTTCGACCACTCTGTAATCTCTTACTGGCAGTTGGTCCGCACCTGCAGAACCTTGAGACGGTACAGGCGGCACAGGATGGCCGAACAGAGTACGCCCAGCAGAAGAAACTTAATTTGAGATGGATGTTCGGTGATGCATGGTTGCTTGTTGGTGTTCGTGTGCCACAACAGTGGCACTGTTCACTCCAGGGTCACCAATTTGAAGGGGTTAAATTCTGGTGTTGAATAACCACCTTCAATAATAGATGAATTTTTGATGTTGATGAGTGTGAGCGGTGTCACGATAAAGTGGCGTTTCTTCCCGGAGGCTGCTTAGGATTTATCAATGGGGCTAGCAGCCCCCTGCCCCAAACGCCACAACCTCATCCCCAAAATGCCTATTCCCTTCTTGCACCATCAAACCGCCACACACATTCAATATCACCTTTCATTACATGCCAATTATTATGCAGGATTTCGAAGGTTCTTTCCACACACCCCTCACATCCATTTCATCAGTTACAAAAGCACCATTCCTATTCATTATTTTGAGCAGGTTCCCTTTATTCTCATTCTTAACCTTTCGCGCTTTCCTTCCAGAAGACTTCCTATTCCCTTTGTAAGTCCATTCATGCCCCTTACCAGAACTGTTCATTTCCTCTTGTTTTCCCTCCTATATGTATGCACCTTTTAGTATTTCTTTTTTCCTCCTTATATAATTCCAAGCATCTTTCTTTTGAAACTTCATCATTTGCTTTAGTACATTCACCATGCTTCTTTTTTAACTTTTAACCGCTTTGCTTCACCTCTTCATTCCACCACTCACTGTTCAACATTCTTACTTCCTACTGTTAGCACACATCCACATACTTCTTCTTGCACTTGCACAATTACTTCTTCATTTGCTCCCAGATTTTGTTTCAGCTTCAACTTGTTCAAATTCAACTGATTTACTTGCGAGCGTTTTTACATACTTATCCTTATTAACCTTGTTCACTAACTTCTCACCCTTAATTTAACCCACTTCCTTCCGTATTACCTCCTCTTCCATCCAAGCCCCCACTAACTTATTTTACAATAGAACAACATAATGATCTGACTAATCCCATGCCTAAACCTTCACTTGATTTAAACAATCGAGCACATACTTCACCATCTCCTTCTTCACCGAACACAAAATCAATCATACTTTTCAAATCCGATACCATCTCTACCTACAACCAACTCAGTATATAACTTAAAGATACCCTCTTGTGCTTAAAAGAAGTAATATATATATATATATATTATATAATATATATAATATATATATAATATATATATATATATATATAATATATATATATCCAGATACAATTTACACATTAAAAAACAGAGCTGGGCGCGCCTATAATTTTTTGAGTGCGCCTGCGCCTATATTTTTGTCACATCAGCGCCTATTCGCCTTTGAGCCTATGCGCCTTTTGGCGCCTGCGACTTTTCGCCACCGGTGGTGTTTGCAAAATTTATTTGCAAAGTAAAATTTTTGGTGCGATAATAAAAGCATGCTTTTATAAGGAAAAAAAACACATTTAATTATTTTTGTAATTAAAATACTGTAAACTAATATCAACACGTCATCTTCCTCCTCCATGTCCTTGTGGTCCATGTTTTTTCCCAGGAGGTTCAGCACGAGCGCTGGAGAAGTTGAAAATTTTCAGAGCCATAGTTGCCATTTATTTGTAGTTAAGAACTCCTAGTAGTTTATACATATATATATAATATATATATATATATATATATAATATATATATATATAATAATATATATATAATATATATATATATAATATATATATATATATATATATATTATATACGTATATTATATATATATATATTATTATATATATATATTATATATATATTATATATATATATATATATATATATATATATATATATATATATATATATGATATATATATATATATATATAATATATATATATATATACGGTATATATATATATATATACGGTATATAATATATATATATATAATTAATAATATATATATTATATATAATATATATATATATATAATATATATATTATATATATATAATTATATATATATATATATAAGTTTTACACTGTTTTTAGAATGATACAAGTTTGCCACGCTTCCATTTTTTTTCTAAGTTCTAAACTTTTAAGGGTAAAAAAAATGCTTTGTTCCTGTCATAGGCGCGGCTATAGGCGCGGAGAATTGGCTGTGCGCCTTTGCTTAGTCCGCCTTTTTAAAAATTGTTGCGCCTATGCGCCTTTGCGCCTACAAATTAATAGTGCGCCATAGGCGCAACTCGGTGGCGCAACGCCCAGCTCTGATATATATATGTGTGTGAGTCCTAGAATTCTAAATGGTTAAATTTAAGTTTTCAAAAGGTCAAGGTATGTGTGGTTGTGACGTAAGTGGTCCCATCTGAGGGAAACGTTGAAGAGAGTACGATTTTTTGGGATA
Source organism: Trachelipus rathkii (assembly GCA_015478945.1). Lineage (NCBI taxonomy): Eukaryota > Metazoa > Arthropoda > Malacostraca > Isopoda > Trachelipodidae > Trachelipus > Trachelipus rathkii. The sequence continues at coordinate 55,326 of JABUQX010010592.1, forward strand.
ATCTGAATGATGCTCTGGATGGGGTGAGTAGGAGCTTCAGATTGATAGTGTTGGGGGACCTGAATGGTTGGATAGGTGATCAAAAAAGGGATGGTATAACAGGTGGTTTTGGGTGGCGAAAGAAAATGAGAATGGAGGAAGGTGATTGATTTCTGTGAAGAGAAGGTATGTGTGTAAGTAATACTTTCTTTAAACACAAGAGTATCCATAAGTATACTAGAGTTGGTGTAGGAAAAGATGGTATCGAAGTGAAAAGCATGATTGATTTTGTGTTGGTGAAGAAGGAGATGTTGAAGTATGTGTTGGATGTTAAATCATGAGGGGGTTAGGATGGGATTATCGATCATTATGTTGTTCTATGTAAAATTAAGTTAGTGGGGCTTTGGATGGAAAGAGGAAGGTGATACGAAAGGAAGTAGGTAAAATTAAGAGTGAGAAGTTAAGTGAGCAAGACAATAAGGATAAGTAATGTAAGAGCGCTCGCTAGTAAAATGGTTGAATGTGAACAAGGTTGATACTGAACAAAGCTGGGGGCAAATGAAGGAAGCATTCGTTAGTAGTGCAAGGAAGTGTGTGGATGTGCTAAAGTAGGACATAAGAATTTTAACAGCGAATGGTGGAATGAAGAGGTGATGAAGCGGTTAAAAGGTAAAAAAGAAGCGTGGCTGAATGTACTAAAAGCAATGATAAAGTTTCAAAAGAAAGATGCTTATAATTATATAAAGGAGGAAAAAAGAAATACTAAAAGGTGGCATACGAAGGAGAAAACAAGAGGTAAATGAACAGTTTTGGAAGGAGGATGAAATAGGACATACAAGGGAATAGGAAGCCTCTGGAAGGAAGCGCGAAAGGGTTAGAATGAGAAATAAGGGCAATCTGCTTAGAATAATGAATAGGGATGTGCTTTTGTAACTGATGAAATGGATGTGAGGGGAGTGTGGAAGAATCACTTCGAAATATGCACATATTAACAGAAATGATGAGGTGTTAGTGAATGTGTGTGGGTTTGATGGTACAAGATGGAAATGGTATTTTGGGGTGAGGTTTTATTAGTAAGGAGGGAGGTAATGGGTTAGAGTGAGAAAGTTGAAAGAATGGTAAATCTGCAGGTAATAGATGAAATTACTGGTGAAATGATCAAGAGCGGAGGCGAGATTGGTGATTGATTGGATTTGGAAGTTGTGTAATAAAGCGTTTATGGAGGGTATAGTTCCAGGATTGGAGATGAGCGGTAATAGTACCCCTTGTATAAGGGTAAGGAGAAAAGGGACTGTAGGAATTAATAGGGGAATAGTTTATTGAGTGTTGTAGGGAAGGTATAATGCTGGCATTTTGGTCGAAAGGTGCGTCGAGTGACTGAAGGACTGATTTGTGAAGAACAAAGGTGCGTTTTAGGAGTGGTAGAGGATGTGTGGTCAAATAGCTTTACATTAAAACAAATGATTGAGAAAATGAAGGGAGAAGAAAGAATAAATTATATTTTGGTTTTATGGATTTATGGATTTGCAACAGGCGAATGATAGAGTTAATAGGGAAGCTTATGGCAGGTATTAGTGAAATATGGTGTTGTGGTAGGCTTCTGATGGAATCAAAGCTATGTATCACGATAGTGGAAGCGTGTGGTAAGAATAAATGGTGTCATGGTGGATTGGTTTTAGGATTAATAGCGGAGTGAGACAGGGTTTGTGTTATGTCTCCTTGGTTATTCATTTGTATATGGATGGGGTTATGAAAGAATTCGAGGTGGGGATGGCAGGAAATGGTGTTAGAATGATGGAGAATGGAGATGAGTGGAGGGAGCCCTACCTATTATTTGCGGATGATTTGGTACTGTGTTACGAATCTGAAGAGAGTTTGAGAGGTTGGTAGAGAGATTTTGGCAGGGTATGTAAAAGGAGGGGTTTGAAAGTAAACGTAGATAGAGTAAGGTTATGGTTGTGAGTGAGGACATTCCTCAGTGTGTAGTTATGGTTTAGATGGTGAGCAGCTGGAAGAAGTGTCTGAGTTTAAAATATTTAGGATATAGGTTGGATGAGAAGGGAACGGTGATCAGAGTGTAGTAGGAAAGTTGTGAATGGCAAGGAAGGTGGCAGGTGGCAATTAAATCGTTGGTGAATGTAAAGGGACTAAGTCTTGAGTGCGCTAGGGTCTTACATGAGGGTATGTTGTTACCTGTGTTATTGTATGGTAGGGAGACTATGGTCTGGAATAAGAAGTATAGATCTAAAGTTCAATGTGTTCAGATGGACAATCTTAGAGCGTGTTATAAACGAAAAAATTAAATAAAATGAAAGGAATGACTTATTAGAGAGTTGTGTGGTGTGAAAGAAAGGGGTAAATGAGAGAATAAATAAAAGTATGTTGAATGGTTTGGTTGGCATGTGGAAAGGATGAATGATAGTCGGTTGTTAAGGCGGATGTATAGTGGTGAGTGTGTTGGGAAGCGACCGGCTGGGAGACCTGAAGAGAAAGTGGATCGAGTCGGTGAACGATGTCTGAAGGAGAGAAATGTGAGTTTGGCAGAGGTGAGAAAAAAAGGTGAATGATAGGAGAGAATGGCGGGTTTTGTATGGGGGCATGGTTGTGGCCCACCTGGGCCAGGGGATGAACCCTTACATTGACGATTTACCATAGTGAGGCCCGTCGCGGTCCATGATGCTCTAGGGTGGATTTTTGTCGTGACGAGCTCTCCACGCAATTAATGGAACCGTAGCGGGGACAGGCTGGCTTTTCCCCCCCCTTTTCGACGGTCCTCAATCTCTACTGCGTGATATTAACTCTGGGGAAACACAGCAGCTTACCAATATTGGAACAAAGAGGAAGGTGAAGAAAAAAGAAAGAAAGAAAGATATATATATAATATATCTATATATATATATAATATTATATATAATATATATATATATATATATATATATATATATATATTTATATATATATATATATATATATATATATATATATATATTTTATTAATATATATATATATATATTAGCCAGGGATATGTTATGTCTCTTTGGTTATTCAATTTGTATATGGATGGGGTATGAAAGAATTAGAGATGGGGGTGGCAGGAGATGGTGTTAGACTGATGGAGAATGGAAGAGTGTGGTCAAGGTCACATACTAGTGCCGGAGGGATGCACAAAATCCCACAATTATTGGTTACCAATATGTTATGGCTTAAGTTTCAACATCAAGACCATAATACCATAACAAGAATCAATACAACCCGGCGGGGATAATAATAATAATAATAATAATAATTGATAGCAGAAGGTGATGATGTGAGTCATCATCATTGTCTGCTATATGAGATGTTTCTTTTTCAGTTGCATAATGTATTTTATCAATGTATTATATGATTATTAATGACAAATGTAGCATCTAAAAAGTAATAGAAATCGGTTAGAGAGAGTCAACAATATATACAGTGTGAGCTGAATAAAATAAACAGAGAAAAAGGAAGAGCGACATAAATCAGATAAAGAGGAAAAAATATATCATCATAGACGTGTTCTCAGAACTTGTTGTGAGCAATCATATATTTGTTTATTGTTATATTATATATTGTTAGTCATTCAAATATTATTATTATTGTGACAAGACATAAAAATATATCTCTGACGTGTTTGGACCATACTTATATTACTAGACATTACTAACATACAACTAATCCATTATTATAACCATCATATATTATAATTTCATCCATTAAATTATCGAGAATTGCATCACGAATTGATGTCAACTTCATATATATATCAGGTAATTATTCTAT
>JABUQX010010593.1:0-42500 GCA_015478945.1 Trachelipus rathkii
GAGGATATAATAGAGATACTAATAAAATATTTACACGTAAAAGTACTTAATACGAGTCTAGTAAGACGTTTGAATAATGTATTGAGACCATACGCGGATACAGTTCGAACACCGGAAAAATGGCGTATACGGAGAAATCGTAATAGCCGAAGAGATGATTAATGCAGTACTTATATTGTAATTCTTCGCGGATTGACTGGAATTTGAAAAAAAGGCGGCTGATTATAGTCAATTTTTGCAGAGAGATAGTACAACCAGAGAGGTGTGATGTGAAGTCTTGTAAATGAGGGAACATTATAGCGGTCCGGGCGGGTGATCGCATTCAGGCAGCGATAATCGCCAGTCGGGCGATAATCCCCATTTGGTTGAGAACCATAGTAATTGGCAGAGCGTAACGACTTTAGTGGCGTGATAATGATGCCCTTACTTAAGGAAGAGATTCAAATTCTAGCTTTGCCTAGCCTTATGATTTAATCTTGGTGCAAGAGCCGTCGTGCATGAAGAGAATGGATGTCTAGCCAGAAGCTTTTCATGTGATGAAGCAACATTAGTTTCACAGGAGGGAAACTTGGTATACTGAGAAAGAAGCTCTGGAAAATAACGGTGATCATATAAATGATTCAATAAACATTATTAGATGGTAGAAAAGATTGTATGTCCCACTGATGGAGAGCAGATGCACAGAAATACAAAGCGGATTGAGAAATGATGTTCCTCCAAAAATCAATGATGCGTTTTTGTGGTTCATTCGTCAACAAGAGGTTGAAGTGGGCACAAGAGATCTGCACCTAATATTGGTTAATGTTGCAGCGTCAAGCTATCGTGAAGTCCCATATAAAATTCACGACGGGAATCGAGAGCGTTAAATTGGAGTCGTTTGGTACCCATAAGTGTTTAGATAGTTTGTGCCATTGGCGCGCTGTAAAAGAGCCCTGATGTTCATGGATGTCATTAGTTTCCGAGTGTATGGAAAGGTGGCACATGTTATAATTATTAGCGGAAACTGTAAAACAACCCAGGCACGTATTGGGGCAAACAGCCACCGTCTTGTTGATGGACATTATTAAACAAAACAAAAAAGAGCAGTTTGTAACTCTGTTTTGAAACCACTCGACGCGAATCTTACAGATTTGGTGTGTGTTTAAAGTTAAATTCCGAATGTACGAATGCTTAAGACATGACCGAGTTTGATCTGCCGAAACCGTTGAGTGTTCTACAAATATCCCTTACTGTGGTATTTAGATGAGTTGGACCAACTAGAACTAAATGCACCTGACGTAATCGACACGGAAAGAGCAAACTGACGCGAAGGAGTAATGTGAAGCGACTGTATCGAACGGTCTGAAAATTGCAGTATTTGGGAAGAGGAGAAGTTGATGACGCATAAATTGTAAGCAGAATAAGTAATTATGATGCATTTGAAAGGGAAGCCTCGGCGGGTATGTAAGGAAGTGGAGGGTAAGGCTGAGGGTAAAATAGGAAAGGGGATTGCGAAATAAGGATGAGAGAGGACTGAGGATACTGTTGTTGAGGATATGAGCAGTATGGAGGTGAGATAAGGAATATTTGTTGTTTGAGTGAGATTTAAAGGAGATGGGATAGGAGGGGAGAAGGAGCAGTGTAACGGCGTTTTCATAAAGTCCACGTAATCTACGTGTTAATATCCATGATGTAGTGTCCATGTAACACTTAGTTGTGATAAAATATAAGTATTTTCCTGTGTGGCGGCGTGGTGCCTAATGGCATCGACTACTCATTTACATTGCGGAATAGCGACGCAGTGTAAAGTTATTATTGTTACTGAGTGAGATCCTGTAGATAGCGAAACCTTGTGATTGGTAATTCACTGAGCTGTCGTAAGAAGGTTTCTGCTTTTACAACCCTAGTCTGCAATAAAGTAGCGGAGCTCTTGCATGGCAGTTTGGATCAATCTGCGTTGCTAAACGCAGGTTGGCATCCCTCTGGTGGGGAGTTTTTGTAAGAAAGAGATGGCGAACAATTATGTAAATACAATTACCTACGGGAGGGCCGTCAAGGAGATTTACATATCTGATAGCAGTACTGAAGGAAGACGGTCTCCAAGAGAGGAGCCAGTGCAGAAAGTTTTTTTTAACTTTTTCGCATCGGTTTCCCCCAGCCGGTTCAAAAGTTCGGATTTCAGTTGGCTGTAGGGCTGGTTGTGGAAATTAAGGATGGTCTAAAAACGTCTTTCAACGCCTGGTCATAAACGTGAACTGGCAATGATATTTAGGAGGGCCCGAGAATCGAGCAAGGTTCGTGGTTTGATTTTCATAGCCTGGAGCTTCGAGCAGCGTAAAAGTTGAAAGATCCAAGTCCATTGTTGATGATATTTACCGGAAATTATACACTAGATTTGAATTCCCCCTGTTGAAGCAGCCTGTTTGGGTAAATTAACGTTCAATTTTCAGTATTTGCAGCGTCAGGTGGGGACATAGTTGATAAATAGTTATATAGATACGATCTGAAAAATACTTTTCGAAAATAATATTACGAAGAAGAAAAAATATTGCTTAAGATACGCGATTGTGCACATCGCTAATAATATAATGATAAAATGTGCCAGAGACCTAATATAATAAGACTAAACATACTACATAAGAGGTATGCAATGATGAGGAAAATATATAAAGTCCGTGCCGCTTGTACGGGCTACTAGAATAATGTTGAAAATTAAATGATTAAATTGTAAATAATTATAGGTAAGGATGAAATACGAATAATTATAACTGTCGAACTCTAAAAAGCGCAACTTACATACGCTGATTATGAAAGATATGATGGTCGGAGACCAAAGACAGAGTAAATTTTAACAAATAGGTGTATAAATGGTAACAATAATATATAGTAAGCCGCTTTTGTAGAATGATTTTAAAAGTAAATTTAATTTTAAATGTAATTCGGGCCAGAAATGGGCCTGATAATATTTCAATACAAAAAAAAGAATTCTGCTGGAGGTGTATAATGGACTTAGTTCACAGCATCCACCGGCCCAAATAAATAAATTAATAATTTCTATTTGAATACCGAGTTGCGGAAGAGTAAGAGAACTCGTGCGGAGCCATGTACGAGAGATGTGATGTTCAATAGCACGCACGCACACATGGCCGATGAGAGGTCGAACTAGAGCGAAAACTCAGGCATGCATGTTAACGCTTCACATGAGGACGTAACTGAAGTTTTCACGCGAAGGCTTTGCACACGAGCAAGACACTCAGTGTGCGGGGTGTACAAATAATTATATTTGAGAATAGACGAGACTAACACGAGGAGATTATATACTGAGTCCTATATAGAGAGCCTGAAGATAAGCCGAGAGTAACTCAAGAACATGCGGAAGACACTAACTAAGTCTGACGTGATGGTAAGTAGAGCCACAGATTGGATATAAGAGAGAGTCAATTAATAATTACAGCATAGTATGGAGTGATCTTACACGTGTAGATTAGAGAGGATTCGTGAGAGGAAGTACAGATATATGACATGAACACGAGCATCCGCAAACGGCCATAAATAAGATAGCGACTATTCCACTTACGCGTGACTACTTAGAGCGAGCAGCCTCTGATATAAACTCAGTCAGCTTAGATAAACACTATTAGAGTACAATCAGAATGATGTGATGCTAGAAATAAATACATTATCTTGGATACAGAATAGTTCAAGATGCGCGACTGTAAATTGGGATAATGCTTATAGTGCATATAAATGCACAATATACGAAATCAGATACAATAATATACACATTGTTAATGTATAAATATAAAATATATATATATAATAGTACACAGGTATTGGTCAGTATTAAATATGCGACGCTGATATGAGATAGTAATATCGATAGCAGTAAACCATTATCAGTACATTGAGAGAGCCAGACGATTAGCACAATCAGATACGATTATAATAAATTATCCATCAGCAGATCGCAACGCTAGTTAATAAGATAATGATATAAATAATCTCTTTTTTACTTAATTAACACTGAACATAATGATGCCAAAAAAAAAACACATCAGAATATCTCAGAATCAAATAGATATCTACGGAAAAGCAGGGAAGGGTATGTGCTCGAGCAGAACATATATATCAAGGACATAACTATAATTGAAGTAATCAATTAAACTCATCAAGCAAATTTCGACACTTTATGAGAGACACTATAAGATAACCAATTTATAGCTATACGCTATGTCAGCAGAATAGGAGACAGATGAAGAGAGTCATGAGAGAATATCGAAGAAATAGAGAGTGCGTGAAATAGACGAGCACTATTTGGAGGCTCATCGACAGACACTGATGTAATCTATATAACAGCTCAACTATATCTCTGGATGACGGCACTACTATAAACTAGATCTGTAAAACTCTACAAGAATCAGACTGATGGTACTTATCACTGATCGTCATAGCATATCTACAATGACAGTTCACAACTAAGGCATAGTGATGGCGACGTCAAATATTATAGTATTGTAATAAATGAGAATGAAACATAGGTTCTAGTATTTGGGGGCGAGTCGAGATACGAAGTAGAGATAATAAGCGAGATGAAGGGAGGGAGCATATCTCGTCTACTATTGAGTAAAGCATCTATATTGGATTTATCCATGAGATATATATATTTCAGTTAGGCAGAGTAAACGATATATACATAAGGTAATATATCATAAGGGAATAGGTGCGGCTGGGTGAGCGTAAGTCTATCTCGTGCGGATGGTAGTAATCCAGCATACTAGACACAAGGTATCAGAGGAGATATAGGTGATAGTGTACATTAGAGCATGAGCAGCGTAGTGAACTGATAATACTAATAAGAAGTAAGGAATGAGGCTGAATACACCACGAAGACTACATTATACGTATCTACATACTGTTACTTAACGGATAGAGATAGGCGCTTTAGCAGAGAATAGACCAAGAGTAGAATAACTTACTAACTACTTTAAGAGGGCATATTAATGCGTATAATAGATACTCACATATGATAAAAGTATTAGTAGATGGATACGTATAGATAATGGATAGTTAAATATCTTTTAATATAGTCAGCAATCTACGACTTCTAGGCCGGATGTATCCTTAATATAGTAGTAATAAAAATATTAAAATAAATAGTTACCTCAACAAACTTCTCGAATTTTCCCTTTTCTGAAACCTGCCCTCGCGAGTAGCATTAGGTCTGTAACATCCCCTCCGTGCCACTACATCACATGAACCTTTCAGAGAGTGATCTGGAGGTTAGAATTCTGTCAGCTACTACAGCTCTCGAGTCTGGTCATGTCCACATCGTTCAGAGGAGCAGCCGAGTGCGTGAGATGTACTCGAGTGCTTAGCGACCTTTTTAACATGAATTATCGATCTGGAAGTAAACTACAGAGATCCGTGACTGTTCCTGTAGCGAGCACACAGTAGAGCTCGGGAGAGCCGAGAGTGGATAGCAGAAACGTAAGTCGAGAGAGATACGGCACACGACCACTCGTGCCAGAGCGAGAGCCACCAGTGCACTATACACGAGCGAGCAGACATAAAGTAGTATAACACACAAGACTCGCAAGATGGAAGTAAGAATAACACGCGAAGAACCTCTCCTCGAATAACACTAACACATGAGCCTATTACTCTAATGCAACATATACAGTATACAATCATAGAAGATGGGATAATATAATATACACTAATATCAATATAAGTAATAGCCTTATACAGGTAGGTACCTAATTATTAGTAGAGATATCACTAATAATAATAATCCCGAGGGCCAGAGTTCACTAATATTACATCACACTGTAACCAGTACCAATATCACTCGAGAGATTCACAACATTATAAATCATATGACAAATCTACAGTAACACTAGTTAATGACCATAGATCACTATATCATTATTTATATGTTGGAAAATACAAAATACATATCACTATATCAATTTTACAAATCCACTATTTAGTTATTTGCATAAATAAGATATAAGCGATATGAAAGTTTTATAAATTATATATAATTAATTTAGTTACAGTATTTATTAAGATTAAACTGGTAAGTCACATCTCATATATTGAATAGCGAGATATTAAACATATGGATAATCAGTTTATAGTATATATCCCTATCACATAAGTATTAATTAATTTCACATTAGCACATAATAACTTAATAATATATAATAATATATTATACTCATAATAAAAAAATATAATATATAAATATATATATACTATAATATTATTATATTATATATATATATTATATATTATGAATCACCATATATCAAATAGACTGATCTCTATATATGATTATAATCATATGAGGTCACTACCTATATTTCAATTTGAGATCATCTGTGTGATTTAGCTAGTAGTACATTTTTAGAGAATCAAAGATCCTCTGATGGTAATTGAATGACAGGTATCAAACGTTCTTTGTATTTTAATTTACCTTATTTACATTATTTCGTTTTTCATGTATTCTATATACTATTTACCTACTCTTTATCCTGCAAATTTACAAACAAATTTTGTATAAAGAAAACTACGGAACCTTTTGTCCCTGAATATTTTTTATGCATTCTAACACATAGCAGTAATTTCACATGTCTCAAGGTAGATTTAAATGTGTTGATTATATAATTAAATAACTATCTACTATAATAAATGATACCTTAGAATACATTTAGCATTTTAAAACTATATATCAATACCAAGCTATTGACCATCAAGTAGGTCCATAACGAATGTTCGCACTCTGATCACTACTACATATATTGTCACTAACTATAATGAATTCCCGATAGGCAAACCCCAAGTAGATGACAAGTAGAACAATCAAACTTCGGTGCATCCTTTATGAGACATAAATATCACAATCAAGGAAGTATAGGCTACCATATTTACAAATTGTCGGTATATGTAGGCTTTTACAACAGGCGACTATACTACATAATCTAGTTCTTACTTACAACCTATATGTCTTAAACCTAAGAAATCTTGGTAAGCACTGTACATTATATCCCTTTATAATATTTCATAACATCATACTATAAGTATATCAGTTAACTGGTACTACTTTAAATGGTTTATCTAAAAAGTTGCCCTTAACAATACCTATTCACCATATGCTGACAATTATAATAAAAAAAGTTTGGAGATAGAGGTATATCAGGTGCTATAATAAAATGATTTAGAGGGTTAATAACATAAAAGGGTTTAAAATAACTCAAACAAGAGTTTCTCAAAACTATGTAGAAGAGAATTTCTTCTTTAATACATGGCATGGTTCTGATGTACTCACCTATCTATAATATATCATTCGAGGCCGCGGATATATTAATCTACATCACAATCAAAAGATACTGACTGCATTCGACGATATAAGTAGTAGTGTATATTATTATATATTATTTTAATTATTATATTTTTATTTATTTCTTTTTTTTTTTTAAGTGTTATTTTTTATCTTTACATACAATATTCTAGTCAATAAAGTATTCATAACTATATATACATATGCTGATAACATTCCTTCTACACACTATACTACCAAAGTACTGGTTTATATCCCACTATCTCTTCGCGATAAGCCTTATCTTTCTAATCTTTCTTAATATTCTTATCTATATCTCTCCGCTCTCTCACGTCCACTAGCTCGCTTCCTTCTTCTATATAACCACTTTAAAAGGCCCGTACATAAGAGCGGGGAGCGACTAAGATTCGTGCACGCGAATCTGATATAGCGTGGGCGCGCTTAGATACACTATCCCCCCTAGACAAAATTTTGTACACTCATGACATGCACGCGTTCTTATAGAGCCACGAGTGAAGTACTCGTATACTGTGTATTTATAAAGTGGAGGGATGTTGTGGAGCCTATGAGAGAGGCAGCGTCCACAATATGGGCTGTGCTGTAGTTCGATTGGTTAAAAAACTGCATTACTATTATTCCAATAAACATTGGGAGCGTTCACACGAGCGAAGCAGTTATCCAGTCACACACTACATTGTACACTCACGGCTATAAATATAGAGACTATATATCAATTATGGTGATAGCTTAAATATATAGGCCATATCTATACAAGTTATCTGTGACTGGGGCTCTGTACCGAGACACGTTAACTATATGTATATCTGTTGGCGCGACGCTCAAGGATGACACAGACACACCAATTAGTGGAGTGTAATGTGTGAGTCACGTGCGTACGTACAGAATCAGAGTGTATGCTCTCAAAAATGTAATGATCTCCCTGCGATCAACGAGATTATACACTATCTCTAGATAGAGATGACGTAGCAAATCTCTCACTTAGTGACTCGAATACACCTCTCAGAGGCGCGCGCGATTACGATCACGTATCATATGCATATGTCATAACCAACCACTCTCTACACCGGGCGATGCATACCATTCCCACGGAGATCGTCCCTAACTCATACAGAGCCATGTGCAGTAGAGTCGTTTCACTTCACTACTTCAAGACACAAGCGACTAAGATGAATGATTGGCGAGCCATCGAGCTTAATCAATAGAGCCAGAAATAAATTAACCCCGTGAGAAGCGTGCGCGACACAATATTCAGACAGAGAAAGCAGCTAGTCGAGAGCTGCAATGACTATGCATCTGCGATGTAAATCTTTATTTCTCCCTTGAGAATTTGACATTCTGTGAGAGTCAGGTTTACAACTAATATTCACAGCGCACACTATAGTACTTACTAGTACCGACGCTGCAAACAATGTTAGAAAGCGTGCTCAATTAGAAGGTCTAAGCTACTACTGTGATTCTCCTCACTTCATTGTGACAGTGTTAAGTAGCTACAACTAATAACATGGTTATGACTCTTCACTAAGCTATGCGCAAATCTCACCTCTCAACATATCTCTCTCTCGAGATAAACGATAACACATGTGAGAAGCTCTTTAGAAGAGCGACCTGAGATAATACAGAGATCTTACACATATTGCTCCTATACTCTCGCTACAGCTTTTGTGTTGAGTTTTTTTGAACAATGACCCTTACGATCACATCAAGTGTCAAAGACGACAAACCTTGTTACTTATATTTTTTATGGTCATGTGCCTGATAACACGAAAATCACTTTTTATTGGCTGAGCTACTAGAGATGGGAGTGGGTTTTGAAACTATGTACACGACTTACTGTACTCTACAGTTCTAAGAGGGTTTTTTCGCTACTATGTTCTTTTTAACTTCACACATTTTTATAACAACACACTCAAATCAATCGAGCCGACTCACTTTAAACCACATAGAGTGGATTCTTCGATCTAACACTTCTACCACAGAGTATTAACATCAGCGTCTCAATAAACTGAGACGCATGGGTGTAGCTTGCTTACTAATTCTTAGGATAAACTATCGAGCATAAGTTATCACTATGAGTCTGCTATCTGCGCCTTTCTGCCACACACGAGCATTGTTCTTCTATTTGTCTATTCCATATGAATCTTAGTCTGATTTAGGTCTAACTTCACAGAGAGACGAGTAGGTCTCTTCACACTTCTCTCTGATCCCTATCCACTATCATTACCAATTGATTCTTCAATCAGCAGTATTACCTCGAGACACTGTGTGAAGAGTCAATTGATTGCTAATCTACTCCTCTAATTAGTTAAACTAAACTGCGTACACGTCAAATTATCCATATGCGACTGCTCATACATACTTGAAATATAAATCTCACATAGTATTATATCGATGAGAACTCTGTCTACTAAGATGTAATATCATTATGGCATTCCGAAGATATTCAAGACATTACTAGTAGCACCTAATATACATTATCCGCATATTTACTAACATGTACCAGTGAGAACAGTCTATCTATATCTGCCACTTCAGAGAACAGCACGACTTCCACTAAATGTGCTTCATTACCTAAGTCATAAAGAGCTACACATTTACGTGTAAGTACTAGAGACTATACCGTCTAAGATCAACCATAGCTCTAGTTCACTTCTGTAAGCTATTCAATAAAGAAACTATGGAACTTGTCACGAGCATTAGATTTCCAAGTCATCGTGTTATAGAGCTACCGGAGTCAGAGACTAACTACTACTCAATGTACTCAAGCTAATACTTCTCGACGCATTCTACAGTATCTAAATTCATGCGCATTGAGCTATATCTATTATGCCAGTAAAGTATAATGTGAATAACGCAATTCCTATAGATTTATCGAGGTTAATATGAAACTAACGTCAGCGAACCCAAACAAGGTTTTATCTCGTCTATGTTTTCACAATCTAAACTAGAATATCTGTATGCTGAGCAACTTACATCTTTGTGCTTTTACTTACCTGAGCTATGTTTCACTTACAAAGCAATTTCACTAAAGGATACGCATATAGGCACCTTCTTAATGAGACAAGGTACCGGCGGTGTCCTCTTTTTTCCCCTCCTTCTTCTTCATTTCTATCCTATTGCCCTGTCACGTCCGCTCCTATCTATCTCACTCGATGTATATTTTTTAAATATATGGTACTATCAATACGATCATCTCTTGTCCACGAGGTTTCTCCTTCTCCCTTCTCAATTCCACTTTTATGCTATCTTTATTATATCAATTCGTGTACATATCCATTGAGATGATCATGATTTTGGAAGTATCTGAAAGAAATACCACATTATAACATCAGCCTGATAAAGACATTGTAGTAAAACATAAGGCTCAACCAGACAATCGCCATCAATACTAGTACGTGAGTATGTACGAGATATATTATAACTCCTACAAAATCAACATTTTAGCGTATGCATACGTTGGCAAACACTTATGCTATTAGTGTTGCGTAGTGTTTCGTAAGCCACATACTAAAAGAGTACGCTGTCTATTCTAATACTATACACACACATCGATAACATCGAGCCACATTCTACATCGACCGCACGAGTGGATACACTACACGACACTTGACTCTTTAATTCGTCCATTGCCTATAATCGAATGACGTTAGTTAAAATTATAGTGAAATTAATGTTGTTGGTAAGGTATTGGTATATGGTAGAGAAAAATAAATGACAATGATTGACACTGATTAAAAAAGTTGGTAAGATAAAAAATAGAGCTGTAAATATCTGGTTTGTCGTGAATAGAAGATTTGTGAGATGATGATTACAGTTAATATGAAGTTCTATAAAAAATTATATGCGGCTAATGAAAATTATGACATTCAGATTTCGAATTTATAAATGAACCCCAAAACTATATTAGAACTTAAATTTAAATTTCTCTAATAGAAGCTACTACTCAATGCCATTATTAGAGGCAATCGAGATCAATTGAAATCTATCTTGATATATATATTGAAATAATGATTGTTTATTATTAAAATTCAAATCAAATTACGTTTTTTTATATAAAAAATGTTATAATATGATAACTATTAAGTCGAATTATTACCGTTTTTGAAAACAACTTTCTCTTTATTTATAATGTAATGGAGAAGTAAAAATAGATGAGATTGAAAATTTCTTTATTCTATTATTTATACTTCTCTAAGGTTATTCTTCTTGACGTATAATAATAATACCAGCTGTATATTTAATACCCTGCATAGTTGTAGCTGATTAACTTTCTCAGGGTAAGCGAAGGCATATACTTTATCAATACTGTACCTTAAAGTACATTCTGATGTAATATCAATATACCGTAGTATTGGAGTGTACATCGTGTCAAAGTTACTAAACATCATATTTGCGTCCTAGACCACAACAGCATTCTATATATAATATAGTATATATATATATATTATTATAATATATATATAATATAGTGAGTATATATATATATAATAATAATATTGATATATATAGTTAATTATTATTTTTATTTTTTTAATGATTTCTCTTAAAAATTCATAAATGTAATGTTCCGAAATATTAATGCTCAAATGTGAAATTGACTGGTTGTTTGTGTAAATTATTTTTATTTAATTAAGAAAAGTAAAATAAAATAATGTTAAAATTGAACTTCTGGGAAAGTACCTCCTGCAGTCAAATCTTTACTGCAATTCAAATTCGAATTAATTAGACGTATTACAATAGACTTTTCCAATCACATTTTCTCATTTTGTCGATAAAAAAACGAAAATCTATAAAAATATAAGAGAAAATGAAAATTATAAAAATTCCTTCTACTTTATCCTTTTTATCTTGTGTTCGATAAAGTTTAAATCTTGGCGAAGACGAGAAGTCATTTGACGCTTGAACTATGTGAATGCAAATAAACAATTTGGAATCAAAACGGCAACGTAAACCTCTCTCTTTCGCTCTTACTGTTTGTGTTACGCTTGAATATGTGCACATCGTTACAGCACTACTGAAACTCAAACTTTATTTTGACTTTCTGTATGCCACGTGCGTACATATGTATTTAATATATATAGTATATATATATATAATTATATATATTATTTTATATATATATATATAATATACTTATAATATATATATATAAATAACTTATTTTGTTATATATTAAAATAAAATGAACCTTATTAAAAATATTTAATCAACAATGTATGTTTAAGTAATTTAATTTTAAAAAGGTATTGATAATTTAAATTTTAAAACAAATAATTTTAATACAGCAAACTCGCCTTATTTAAGTTAATCGTGAATCATTCAAAAGAAAAAATGCTACCTTCTCGTTGCAGTGCGTCGGGAAAGAATTTTTTTTTTCTTTTTCCTGCGGAGTTGCCTTCGCTTGCCTTGCGAGACAGAGTGCGGCGATTGAGCGGAAGTCTTGTTTTGTTGTCCTAGTGTATGCTGACAAATTTGAGTGTGTGTGTCTGGGCGCGTTCTTCATACTTACGTCTTTAATTAGGTGCACACAAATCTATTTTTTGTATATAAATATGCTCTGGCGTTGCCGTTGCTTTAAGGTATATATATTATATATATTATATGATTAATTATATATATGTATATATAATATAATTTATATATAATATATATATTATTATATACTGTTCCTTTCGCGATCAAACCACTATGAAAATGCAATTATAAAAAGGGTATTGATAGAGATATATATGATTTATCCACTATCTACTTCCTCATATACTCTACCCTCCTTTTACATCCAAATTCAAAAAATCAAACCTTTCTATTTAATATGAATAATTTATTAATATTAAAATTAAATATATGGTATTAAATTGTTAAATTTTTTTGTTTTGTTCAAATATATCAATTAAATTTGTTCAATATATACAATATTATTTTTAAAAAAAGATTGAAATTTAAATTACTTGTCTTCCTTAACATTGAAATACTTGGGAAACTTATCTTTCCTGAGAATTCTTTAATTTTCATGGTGGATATGGAATTCTTTGATTCACCTGTGATATTAATATCCCGTCGTCTGTCGGTACGAACGAGACTTGTTTTCGACCGTTTGTGAAGTTGAATGAGGAAAATAGGTTGATATTTTTTTGGGTTAATTAATGCAAAAGGGGTTTTAGTGTAATTTGATCCCTGATCGTATTGATTAATAAAATGTGTAACTGTTAACTTTTTAAATTACAACATAATTTATCGCTCTTTTATAAAAAATTTAAACTACCGTATCTTATTTCAAACGCCCATTAGACTATTTTTTAATTTTCGTAATCTGACTGCGTATTTGCCACTTCGACGCGATTCAATTTCTTGCAACTTTGACATCAGAAGACTCTCCTGTACATTTGATACTCGTAAAGCCAGATAAACAATTTGGTAGCATAAATTTTCTTTTTGTTTTGATTTTCTACCTACATATAGGTACTTTAAGAAGGTTTCTAATCGGTTAAGTCTACTTTTGTGTCAGTTCCTTTAGTTTACTAATGTATTTCTGGCTAAGACAATTTTTATCGTTAATATGATTTGCTACAACCTATCATTTCCTTATTCGCCCTTTGTTGGATAATCTGCATTCTACCACTACGATGAATATTTTCAATGTGCGCTTCCCGTAACGACTTATAACCAAGCTAATTGGTAAATGAAAGTTAATGATCTTCACCCAAGGTTGGAATTCACTCGGCAGCCTGGCTGCTTGAAAGTACAATTAGATGCGCAGATTCCTTAATAATTCAGTATTCAAACAGTAGATATAGTGCGACGAAACCAATAACACAAATACAAAGCAGTACCTTTTCATGGAAGAGTCTCACAATTCCTGTATCTACGATGATGCATTATTTATAAAAGGTCTCATTACTTTTATTAGAATGCTTTAAATTCTGTAATTATGGGAAGTTTTCACTCCTAATTTTGGTAGGTTTAATAAAAATAGTTTATTATATGAAAAGTAATAAATGGTAAAGAAGGGTATTAGAAATCACTTTAAATGATCTATTATTATAAAGTTCACAAGTAACAAAAATTAAAATAAAGATAAAAATAATCGACAGTTAGAACTAAATACCCATTCACAACATAACCACATCTCTACATCCATCCATATAGTATAAATTTCGAATATATTACCAATAAGTGAAATCATCGAATACAAAAGTAACATAAAAAAATATTTTAATAGAAAAAATGTAAAATAAACATTTTTCTAATTATTTCATAACATTTATTATTATAAAATTATCTTTTATTTAAAAGTACTGCAAATATTTTCAGCAATCAATATTAATTATTATTATTACTATTTAATTATTATTATTATTATATTATGTATTATTATTAATATATATTATTATTAATATTAAAATTAATTATTATTATTATACATTATTAATTATTTATTATTATGTATTATTAATTATTATATATTAATATTAATATTAAATATCAATTCTGAGATATATACCTTCCGCCATTTTCTTAAGGTTTCATTTTGGCACTGATTTGAGGAGGCGTTTGGTGAGAGATCCACATTTTCACTTTAAGAAATCCATATGAAGTTCTTAGGCAAAATTGAAAAGTTTTTTGATAATATATTTAGAGAATTTTTAATTTTTTTTTTCAAAAGTAAGAAATTAAAAGTTCTTCATAGTCATTTATATCATTTTATAATTTGATATGAAATTCTAAAAGTTGAAGAATGGTTTTAGTATAAATAATAAAATCATTAATCTATATAAATGATATATTACTTAATATATAATTAATAATATATATATATAAGATATATGAGAATATTATATATTACTAATAGATAAATATATATTTAAATTCAAACTATATATATAATTATTTTTATATATATTACTAATGTTATGTTTAAATAATTATACGCCTATCGCGTGCGTTAATTTCTTTCTCTATAGATTTTTTTTTATTTAACATTAAATATTTAATAAAAATTCTCTATAAAATAATTTCACTTTAAATTATACTTAAAAGAGGCACCGATATAACTGCATATATAATAGTATCTATTAAACAGTTAAATATAGTGCATAAGCATAAATTGACTTAACGGAAATGAGGAGTGGCCCAAGCTCCTTCCGTATGACTTCGGACCTGTGCTGTTGCATAGGATATACGCAGATTAACTACGGGGTGAGGTACAGACCCTTTAGGGACTTCCGCCTTTGTGGTATTCTTGTGGAAGGAGGTGAGGAAATAGAGATTAAACTACTAAATCGAGTCAAAATGTTTACAACGGCTTATAAGAATTTGTGAATCATAATAACAAAGAAAATAATAATTATATAACAGTGTAATAATGTCTTAATTAATTTTACAATGAAAAAACTCATGAATAAAATTGTTAGTTATAAAGATATTAAAGTTTCACCAGTCTCTCAAAGCTAGAACTGAAATGAACCTATCCATTGACTCATATGTGCCAAGCACATTATCGATTCAACGATATTATATATAATAATAATATCACACTATATACTATAGAACATTATTTAGTACGCTATTATCTAATATATAAATAATTATTACACATCTGCCGATAATTATATATTAAATATATAAAAGTATATACACGAAAACATATTTAATAAATTATATAGTAAATATATATACTGTTATATATATAGTTGGATGTATTTATTATTTATTATTTACATTTTATACGTGTACCTTGCAATAAATAGTTTTTATTCCACACTCAAATTTTTTATCCCGTGTAAGATTACCTAAAAGGTATAATGTATATATATATATTTTATAGTTATTAAATTAAAAATTATAAACATATCCTATTTTTAGTAACTGTTGACTATAATATAAATTTAAATTTTATTTATAATATATCTTATACATGAATATTGTAATCTTTTTATATTTTACATTAAATTGTATATTAATAATATAAGAATATATATAATATATATATATTATATATATATATATATAATATCGGTATCATACATTTATCATTCTGTAAAGTGAACGAAATATTATAGTAAGTTGAGAAACTTAACTTTAACCACTTTCATAAATTTTATTATCTAATCTATTTATATTAATATGTATATATAATATAGACTATAATATATATACATAATATATATTTATATATATATATATGTAATATATATATAGATATAGTATATAAATAATATTAAAAATATATATATAATTATGATATAATATATTATTTTCATTTGCTTGTACTTTGTGAATAATATTATTGATAATACGTATCTTAATATAATTTTTATCACTATGATGGATAATATAGTATTATAATAGAATACTATTATATATATATATTTGGAGTAAAGTGAAATTAATTTATATAATATAGATTGTTTTATTATTATTAATATATATATGAATTATTTCTATTATATATAATATTAATAGTAATAATTATATATAGTAATAATTATACATATATATATAATAATATTAATAGGATATATAATATTATAATTTAATATTTTTATATATCTATATTATAGATGAGTATAATATATTTCATTTATTTCTAATATATGATTATATATTAAAATATATATATATATATAGTAGTATTATATATAATATTATTATATTATTAATTTAATATATATACATATTATTATTTATAAGTATAATTATATATATATTATATATAGGTTAAAATATAATTTATATATAAGTAGTTAGTAATTATCCTTAGTTATATATTATTAATTAATATATATATAATTAACGTATTATATAGTTTATATGTAGTATATATATATATATATATATTATAATATAGATATAAATATATATATATATATATAGTATAATATGATATTATAATATATTATAAAGTATATTAATATAATAATATTATATATATATATATAGTATATAATAATATATATAATATTATAGTATATTAATCGTAATATAATCTAAACAGCAGATTTTTCGCATGTTATTTAATCGAGTATAATGAGTATAATGAAAGGTAAAGACCTTTTAATATATAGTTTTATTAAAAGTATTTTTATCATTAAGAGATCTCAATCAGATGTTTGATTTTCCGTAAGCTTATCCACGGGCATCCATTTTAAAATGTGGTTATCGTGGTTTTGTTACAGGGTGTTAGGAGGCGTTATACTTATTTCACTTCAACGATAATTTTATTTGAAGATCATGTTAAAAGTAAAAATTTATAAATTTTGATATATATATAATTGATTTAGTATAGTATAAACATGTTGAAACAATAATGAAAGTATCTATTGCTATTAAATTATAAGTAAATTAATTATTAAATTGCTTATTATTTTATATTTAAGTTTTTGATAACAAAAATGGTGTGGTGTAAGAATGTTAGTTTAGTGGTATAGGGATTGACTAAATCTCCTTTAATTAATTAGTAGGTTTAATAAGAGGTTCTGTATAGCATAGATGATTCTATGGAAGTTGACTGATTGGCTGGGGTCCTTATATACTCTATATCTTCTTAAGAAGAATTGGTAGGAGCACAGTTCTTCTATGTTAATGTTATGTCGTGATTTGATATACATTATAATATGAATCCTATTTAGTTAAGGTGAGATGCAAGTATAATATTATGAGAGTCGTGAGTGTAAATTGTTTAGATATATAATTAATGTGTATTAATGTATTATCAGTATCCAGTAAGTTCATTCTGATTAAAAATTATTAGTTTTATGATATCTACATTTTATTTTAACTATACTATAACTATAACTGATTATAGTGGTGAGGGGTATTGATGGCAGGGGATTTTGTAAATGTCATATGTGAGATTTAATTATCAGGGTTAGGTGAGTTGTAAGGCTTGAAGTATATCATCTTTGAGAGCCACAGTTTGGAGGAAAGATAAGTCCATTATAAGGGATGATATATATAGTATAAATATGAATTTGAGAGATTTTAAGTTCTATAGTAAGGACTAGGTGAGGAATGGGTAATATGGATTTAATTAAGGGATAATGATTGTGATGTGTTGGTTCACGGTGTAGTTGGGTGATTTAGTGATAGAAATATTTTTATGCGCTTTTTTAAGTGAACCATTTGATAATTAGGTATGTATAAGAAAGTTTCTGTGAACCGTAACCGAAAATCGGTTTTTAATTTTCATTATGAATAGAAGAGTAGGTAAGAATATCATTTCCAAAAATAATAAACAAATTTTACTAAATTTAAACTACTTTTCAAATTTCAACTGTTTTACACAAATCTAACAAAATTCTTAATTAATTTATTTAAGTCTCCCAAAAAATCGTCTTAGGAGGATCCCAGTGAAAATTAGGGACCGAAGCATTACGAAAGAATCAATAAATCTTATGAAAGACTCTTGTAAAATAACTTTATAATGAAATATAATAATTATATGGTCTTTCTTTAAATATAATATATATATAAGATAATTATATATATTATATATATATATATACTTAAATATAATATCTAATATAATATATATATATATTAAGTATATATTATTATATATAATATATTATATAATTAACTTTCATTGGTATAATGTGTAACCACATGCGAAAGTCGCAGCCCCCCCCCGAAAAAAATATCTGGATACGAGGTCGTGATATTATAATATTATATATACATATATATAAATTAATATTAGTATATATATATATATAATATAATATAATATATATATATTATATATATATAAGAATATTTATATTATATATAATTAAATATATATATATAATATATAATATATTATATATATATTAATATATTATATATATAATTATATCAATGTAATGTGTTTAATGAATAAAAATTGATGTAACATATTTTTCTTTAATGAAAGAGATTTTTTTTATTTCAGAAAAAAAATAATTTACCCGATCATAAAGAAATATAGGCTTATCATTATTTACTTTAACAATATTCTACATGTATAAATATTTAAAAATATAAAATGATATGTCAGAAAATAACTATACTTAACAAGACTAAATATGTTAATAATAACTAACTGTGTTATAAAGAACCATATTTATAGCTTTATAAATTTATTTTTATATTAATGCTTTTAATTAAAATTTATAAAAAATTATTTATTTGTTAGTTTTCATGCATGACTATATTACAAATATGAATTATTATTTAAGAAGATTAAGATTAATAAATATAGGTAATAATATTAATATAAAATTTAAATTAAAAATATAATATTTTTCATATTAATTTAAATTAATAATAATATGTATTTTTTATTGCTAAAAACATTTTATTTAAATTATTAATTTAAAAAGTATTATACAAAATAAATTTATATTGTAAATAATTTTAAGAGATATAATATAATTTTTATATTCTCTCATTTGAATAATTTAAATATTTTATCATCTGTAATTACGATTATAATCAACCCACAAGCATAGGGTAATATTGTTGTACACATATTTTAGGATAATGCCCAATAGTGCGTTTTAATTACAGTTATTCGATTATTTCGAAATTTGCTAATTCCAACATTGTCGTGAAGATTATTTAATGAGGATAGTAGATGTTACGAACCATGAAAGAATGAGAGTTCAATATTCTAATATACAGCTTAAGAATTAGTTTGAAAAATATATTGCAAAAGTGAAATTAAAGTTAAAAAAAAATACTTTAATTAAAAAAAAAGAAAAAGAAAGAGAATCAACAAAGTAGCTTACATTCAAAATGAATTTTTTAAAAAAATAAATAAAAATAAAAATGTATATGATTATAATATATATATATATAATATATATATACATAATATATATATATATATATATGATATATATTATCATATAATATATAATAATATATATAATTATATAGATAATATATATATTATTATATATAATCTTAAGGATTATAATAATATATAAATATTATTATACTTATATATATAATATAATATATATATATATATATATATATATATATAATTTAAATATAATATATTAATATAATGTATATATATATATATAATATATGAAAAAAATTAATACTAATAAATAAAACAAATAAAATATCTGCACCACAATAATAATGAAATCGAAAATAGTCGCTCTCTTTATAAAACACCTATGTAACATTATAGTAAAAATATTAAGTCAAATTATATCTTTCCCAATGTTAGTTGGCGTATTGGAAGAAAGGTAGTGCAGTGCATAAGAGATTGAGTCCCACGTGGAATATATATTGTATATAATCACACATCCTTTATTCAATGTAGATATGAAATAATTAAAGTGTTAAAGTTACCTCATAGTGGTCTTGTTCGCCTCGTATATTATATATATTATTATATAAATATTTATCAACACATATATATATAGTATAATATCTAATATATTATATATATATATATATATATATATATATAATAATTATATATATAATATTAATATATATATATATATATATACATATTATATATAGTATACACATTATTACCATTTTTTTAATTTTTGTCCTTTTTATTGTTCATTTTATCTCTTTCATAGTAAGTTTCCTTTTATGTCCTCTTTGTGTGGTATCGTTAACTTATTTATCTAATATCATTATACTATTTTTATTAACTGTATATATACTATATATATATACTATATATATTTATATATATACTACTATATAATATATATAATCAATATATATATATATATAATATATTATATATATATATATATATATATTAATAATATATATTAGTAGGAGAGAGAGAAGAGAGGAGAAAGAGAGAGGAGAGAAGAGAGAGGAGAAGAGAGAGAGTATTGATATAGAGAGAGAGAGAGAGAGAGAGAGAAAGAGAGAGAATTTTTACTAAACTTACTCTAAGGTATTTTTAAAAGTATGAAATTTTAATAATATAATAATTACATATGAATTGGGCACATCGTCCGTTAATTTTTAAAACAAATTACATACTAATTGGGTTATCCGATCGTCGTATTAATATTCATATTGGATTTTTTATTTGTTATTTTCTTAGTAATTAATTAAGAATCTATGAGCAAATTGAATAACATACAATGAATGATAAATCTTTCTAAATTACTACTTCTAGATAATTTTGATTTTCGACGTCTTGTAATTGATCTTTGTGCCCAAAAGAAGAAGCCCATTTATAATTAGCACTGACAGGGGCAAGGTAACCTGTTCCTCATTATCAATCTGCAAATTATTTTTCTTCTCGTGAAAGTTCAGAAATTTAAATATTAACTTACGCCTACACCTGACTTGCCATGCATGAAAAGGCAAATATTATTAAACAATGAAAATAATGCTGATTATATGTATATATATATATATTATATTATATATAATATATATATATATATATATACTTTATAATAAGTATATATTTAAATATATATATAAATAATTATATATATAAAATATATATATAATATATAATATAATTATATATATTTATTATAAATATATCATATATTATATATATTATAATAATATATTTATATTATATATTAATATATATATAATATTATATTAATAATAATATATATATAATATATAATATAAATATATATAATATAATTATATATATATAAATAATAATATATATATATATATTATATATAGTATATATATATATATATATATATATATATATTATAATAATTATATATATATATATATAATAATATAATATATATAATATATAATAATATATTAAATATTATAATTATATAATATATATATATATAATTAATATATATATATATATATATAATATTATATTATTATATAATATTATATAATTAATATATATATTTAATATATAATTATAATATCTATATATATATATATATATAATATAATAAATATAATATAATAATATATATAGTAATTATATATATATATAATATATATATAAACTATAAATAACATATTATATATCAGGGTTGGTTCAAGTAACATTTTTTCAAGTACAATCAAGTACTAAGAGACTCTAAGAATTGTTCAAGGTAAACAAGTACAATATGTATTATTTTATTATTAACTATATTATTATTTAAAATATATAATATCCTATATATATATATATAATAATTTTTTTTTTTTAGTTATTATTATATATATAGTTTATAAAATTTTTTATACTAAATATATATTGCAAATTTAAATGTGTCTCTAGATAACTTAGGTGTATATTGTATATATAATTATATATATATATAAATATATATTATATATTAATATATATATATATTTATATAGTATGATTGAAATATCTATATTATTAATTTTATTATATATATATTATTATTAATATCTTTATATATCAATTTAATATATTAATATATATATATTAGTATAATATATATAGTATATTTATTCAGAGAGTCTATTATGCACTAGATAGGAAACTTTTCATCTGTAAATTGCTGAGCAATTCAAGATACTAAGTACAGAGTACATAAGTACTTAATTGAAAACTTCGCATAATATATATATATTACTTAATTAATAATATATATATAAATTATATATTTATATATATATAGTATATATATAATTATATATATATTCATCCAGGTAATTCACAGAAACATTTACATCATCATCATTATCATCTAAATATCACACCACCCATCTTATCTCTATTAGCAATGGCTCGGACAAATCAAAAAAATGCACATAAAACTATGTAACAAGAAAATACAGATACGATATACACGAGAAGAAAAAGAAAGCCCAGATAACCCTACCGCCATAATATACCCTTTATACCAATTAGGAGTAACAGCGATGCAGGTCAGAAATTTACCACCCTATGCTTTACTACGGGACCGCGATGACATCATTAATATTAACTATATGACCTCTCGTATCATAAATATGTGTGGGTTCATTCCTTGGCCCAGTGGGCTACACACCATATCCGTCTACAATACACACCACCACTTCCTCTGTTATCACCTTCTTTCTTACGATATGCCTCTGCCCAATACTCATCATTTTCTCTCTATACCAGGCATTTCTTAATCTAGACCTTCATTCCACTTTTCTTCTCTCCCATTCCGTGATTATAATCGATCCCAAAACATCTTACCACTGATACATCCGTTTAACGACGACCGTCTGTCCATCCATCTTTCCCACATTGACCACAAACCAGCTCAACTTACTTTCATTTATTCTCTCATTTACCAAATCTCACACACAAAGCATAAATTACTCTCTAATTGTACGTTATCTCTCCTCATTTTAATCAATTCTTTTCACAACCTAACACGCCCCTAAGATAAGATTGTCCATCTGAACTACATTGTAAATTTAGATCTATAACCGTCTTATTCCAGACCATGAGTCCCCACTACTAATATCATTAACACGGGTATACAACATACCCTCATGTAAGAACCCCTAGCCCTCAATCACTTAGTCCCATTTTAGTCACCAACGATTTAATCTGCAACCAGCCATCTATAGTGCCATTCACTAAATAATGTTTCCATACGTAAACAACTCCTGCATACATCCGTCTTACTAACCTTTTTCATTCTAAACATATATCTCTAAAAATATTATAATAAATTCAGACACCTTATTCCACTGCTCAGCTACTAATCATAACTTCACAATGAGTCTTTCCCTACCTCACAACCAAACCTACTCTTATCTACGTTATACTATTCAAAAACCCTTTCTTTTACAACAACCCTATATCCAAATCTCTCGTACTTAGTCCACTCAATGCTCTCTTCAGATTCCGTTCCACATAACCAAAACCAAACTATCCTCATAATAATAGGGAAGAATACCTCCACTGCTCCATCTATTTCCCATCATTCCTAAACCTATCCCTTGTCAGCCCCTACTCTCTAATTCTTTCACATTACACCATCACACATCCATTTACAGTTTGATTTGCCTAAAAGGAGACATACCACATCCCTGTTCACATCCGTACCTATTAAGATTTCCAAATACAATAATCACCTCCCCACCTCTCTTCTCCTTACCATTTATTCCCGTCATACATACTTTATGATTCTATTCAAATGCTTACCACCAACGACACCATATCACGTAACACCTGCCACTAGATTCCCTGATTAATCCTATTATATTAATAAATAATACGGCCTGTTGTATTAAATACCATAAATTCTACAAATAATTACAATTTATCTTCCCTTACCTCATAATATCTCAAATCATTTTTGTTTCAATGTACAAGATTTGATTCCACCTTACATTCCTCTACCCACTTCTTAAAAGCACCTTTAATTTCTTAACCCCAATTATTCTTACACTCATTCGACGCACTCTTTTCGACCGAAACTATCAAACTAATTCAACTAATACAACACTCAATAAACGAATTATAACTCTATAGATACTTACAGTTAACATTTTCACCCCAGTAATTACCCTTAAATAAAGGGTACTAATACATTAACACTCCTTCGATCAATCCCTCTGGAACTAAACCCCCTAACATATACTAAACAGTTTTGTTATACTACTTCGCAATCCAAATGAATCATCATCACTCGCATCAAATATATATATCTATATAATATATAAATAAAATAAAAAAATAAAAATTAATTTATATATATAAATATAATATATATATATAAATATATATTATTATATAATAATATATATATATATAGTATAATAATTATTTATATATCTAAATAATATTATACTATATTAAAGAAATAGTAATAATTAATAATTATATTACTATGATAAATATGGTTTTTGGTGAGGTGAATTCTTGTAAGATAGTGAAGAGAAGGATGTGATAGAAAGATGTTGAAGGAGTGTGTAAAAAAAAGGATGTGATTTTTAATTCCATCTTGAACTAAGATTATAATGTATAATGGTTACGAGTGAGGACAGTCCTCGGTGTGAATTATGCCTAGACAGGAGAACGGAGTATAGACATGACTTGTGGATATCAAAAGTGACTGAGAGTTTAAATATTAGGATATATAAAATGCGGGCCCACTGGAACCGATAATATAATGAGTGTCAAACGGATGATTGATCCAGTGCTTTATTGCCTCATTGGTGGCATCTTTCAGCGTGTTGACTGCCGGAAGTAAGGCCTGGTGGATGTACAGAGAAAAACTTGGAGTGACGCTAAAAAGGTCAGCGTGAACCGAAAAAAGAAAAATTAATCCAGTATCACTGTTGTGTGAGATGTATATAGTAAGACTATGGTCCCTGGAATATAGAGGTATAGATCTCAAGAAAAATTACAGGATATGTGCAGATGGACAATCTTAGGGGCGTTTTAGAGTTGAAGAGAATGATAAAATGAGGAAGAACCGTATTACAGAAGGTTGTTGTAATGAAAAAAGGGATAAAGGAATAAAAATAGATTATTAAGATAATCACACTGTAGCTCTCATTGTGAGAGGAGATATGTGTGTATAAAGTGAGTTATGAATAATGTAAAGAAGTCACTCACTGTGAGTGAGTGTGCATATTCGGGACGTTACTTTAATGTATAACCCGAAAAAAAAATATATAATTATGATTCAGTCCAAATTAGAAGTACGGAAAAGATTAGTATTTACGGATATCAAAGCTTAGATATAGTGTTGCTCTCAAATAAACGTCTTGTGAGAGCCTTAAATATTTAGTTAGGGCAGTGATGATTGAGTTTTAAGCAGCATTGGGAAGCTGGTCAATGATGGAATGTTTGTATTATTGGGTGGATGAGCTTTCCTAAAAGTTTACAGATTATGTAAAGGAAAAAGATCAATTGGTAGGGAGGAGGATTTGTTTGGGTCTTTTCTTAGTTTTGTCTTGGATATTATTATCGTATCTTCAATATCAGGAGAATAAAGCAGAGTTCTCGTGATTTGATGAATAACTTAACTATGATGGTAATAAATGTAGGTTCTGAATGTTTTTAATTAATGGAGATTGAAATGTTATCTAGGCCTATAACTGGATAGTTTATGAGTGATTTAATACTGAATTATTTATCTTGTATATAAGGTATAGTTATATATATTTATAAATATAAGTATAATTTTTTAATTGACAATTTAATTTATTTTTATTATAGTTATATCATATATAATATTAATCTATACTTAGTTTATAATTAATAAAAAAGATATATATACTTTATGTAAAAAGAACGAAGAATGTTAAGTAGCAATAATCTATTATAATTATATCATTACAAAAATAAAATATCTTAAATAATATTTTATATATGTTAAATACTTATCAAATCTAATATATATTGTTTCTAAAAAGGCTTCCGATATCTCCTGCTCATTTAAACGCACAAATATATTTGGGCCGAATAGGGATGACCTATCCTGGGTTTAACAATATCTGAGTAATTCGGCTCAGGAAGATATAAATATACTATAATGAAATGTTTAAAATGCTGCATGTTTCTTAAGGTTAGTTGAGGAATCATTTTAAGGGTTAAGCATCCATAAATTTCAACAACTAATGTCAAGATATATATATATATCTGTATTTTAAATGAATAAGGAATTTAGTTTAAGTTTTTCATATTCAAGGTTGACAGGTGTGTATGACCTGAGTGGTAGTGTCTAGATTTGTATGTTTGTCTTGTAGAGAATTTGGTCTTCAGACGATAATGCGCATCGACTACGACGATTGTTGGGCAATCGACTCCACTGACTTCTGCAGCTCAGGATAGACGACGACGTAGCCGACTTCCCGACTGACGATATAAATCGAATTTTTGTGGAATCAACGTATAGATAGATCCACTCCGATTCCTTTACTACGTCTTGAAACGACTGACTCCACTCCCCGAAGATGCGGATCACAGCCTGGAGTATATTATTATATAATTATAATTAAAATTGGTTTGAGTTATTATATTATTAATAATGGATACTATTATTATAGAATACGATCATCTTAATATTATTGTTATATAGAATATATAATAGTATACTATGTAAATAATATAGGATATAGTAAGGTTATATAATATTATATATACATATAAAGTTATATATATATATATAGTTCTATATTATAGTGGTATCTAATTATTAATATGTATCCTATGGTAAATTATAAAGTTTGTAATTCCAGTGCTACAACCCTAATTTATATTATTCTATATATATCTACATGATATTATATTATATTAAAATACATCAAATGAAATTTGTAAAATAATTATATTTTATGAATCTTATATATAGATACATAATATATATTATTTCTGTTTGGTTGGCGTGGCCCAGAATATGTAAAGCTTATTTAAGCTTAGTAATCTTTTCAGTTGTTCTCTTCTTCGATCACCTAATTTAGACTACGTCACTTTCCTAAGGGTTATGGGCTCAGTCCCTAAAGGGGGAGTATCCATAGTTTATCTGTCTCTTCTCTCTCATCCTCTCTCTCTCTGCCAATATCTCTTTAAATTTTCTCTATTATTTATATATATAAGATATTTTAAGTTATTTTAATATATATATATATATAACGTAGTATTAATTATATATTCTATATTAATATATTTATATCTATATTATGATATATATTAATAATATAAATATTATATATTTATCATATATTTAAATATAATTATTATAAATATATAAATATCAAATCAAAATATCTTCATATATATTTATATATTAACTATTAATATATATTTCTATTATATATTATATATCTAATATATACTATATTAATTTTATATATATTATATATATAATATATATATTATATATAATTTATATATATAAATATCTAAAATTAAACCGAAATCATATTTTCATTATATATTTATTATTTCAATTATTACATAATATAAATAATATCTAAATTTATATATATTATAATATATAATATATTATATATATTATTATTATAAATATATATATATTAGGCCCATGTTAAAGAACTAGTTTTCTCTAACTCATAATATCAAAGGCAAAGTTTTACAAGCTTGCTAAGAATTTCAAATACTTCGTATTGAGAACAATTTTAATGCCAATTTTAATGAAGTTGCAGTTTGCAGTTTGAAAGAGTTTGACAGCTGTGGATGCTTATGTTATGCTATATTAATATATACATATATATATTATTATTATTTATATATAGTATATATTTATATATATAATATATATATTTATTATTAATATATATATATATATTGTATTAGATATATATATAATACTATATAATATACTTAATATATATTTATATATATATATATATATATATATTATATATATATTATTAATATATATATAATTATATTATATAATATATAAATATAGTATATATATATATATATATAATTATATGTCGTATATATATATATATATTATATATATTAATATATATATATATATATATAATAGTATTATAACTTTATGTATATATATATATGATATATTATTATATTATATATAATTAAATATATATATATATATATTATATTACTATAATATAGTACGTTGTATGTAGGTTTAAATTCTGCATATTGCTTGATATTAATTTCAAATAGATTTTTTTGCCTTCATTTCTTTTTATTTATCTATACTCGCAAATATATGATCAATCATCTTTATGTTTATTCTTTTTGTTTTTTAGTTTTATAATTTAAAACCCCACTCACGTACTTTCACGTCATGTTTTGTTCACCAATGCATATTGGATTAAATTAGCCAACCTGTGAATAATTAATTTTACTTTTAAAATTGAACTTTCTTTAGCTAATGCAATATTCTAATTGCCCATAAGATAGCCTATGTAACTTCCTACCTCATTAACCTACCTAACTAACTACTAACCTAAATAACAACAACTACCAAACTAACTAACTAATAACTAAAAACCCTACTAACTAGACTAATCTAACTTAACGCTACCTAACTAACCTATGCAATTTTCCATTTTCATATCGTACATAATTTAACTTAATCTAAAGTATCAAATTTCAAATTAAAGAATATATGAATTATGATAAGGTCTATTTGAGTTTAAGATTGGAAAAACTTCCACTAATATTTAATTCCTCTTTGTTTAATGTAATTAATTTAAATAACGCATAAGAAAGATAATACAATAATTAAATATATTGAGACAATCTTGACTGTTTTTTTACGTAATATAATATAATTTTAAAATTAAAATTATTTTCTATATTTAATAAAATTAAAAAGCAAAGTAACGCATTTTGAAAATGAACATAATTGTAATAATTGAAATTAATTTTGAATTAATTATAAAATATAATTATAATATTAAAGAAAACTTCACAAATGAACCTAATTGGATTTAACAATAAAGCATCATATATAATATAGCTTATGATGCAGTTATATGTAACAAAAATGCCTTTTATGATATTTATATATAATTTATATTATATAATTATATATATAATATATATGATATATTATAATATTATTATATGATATATAATGTCGATATATCTTAATTGTAAAATTTGCTTATAAAATCGCATCAATTCTTTCAGAACTAAAATCAGGGCTGCGAGTCGAGTCGGAGTGCGTGAGTAGTGCATTTTCAGATCGGAGTCGAATTACTATGCAGTGGAGTCGGAGTCGAGTCGAAAATTCGGAGTCGGAGTCGAGTCGGAGTCGGAGTCGAAAATTTATAGAATATTATTAGTATTATAGATTATTATTTTTATTATTATGATTTTGATTTCATTAATTATTTTATTGTTACATTTTAAATTATTTTATTTATTTTTATTATTATTATAATTATTTGGAAGCCGCGGACTTGCTTTATTTTAAAATGGCTTTGTTTTATTATAAAATATAAATATATGCTTTGAGTACTTATACATTTGTTTCCGAACTGAAATATATTTGTTTGTGTTGCGCTGCGACTGCATCTTTATGTCTTATATAGATGTAGGGAGGTGATTTTTGCTATCCCTGGTGCGGATGTAACAATCACTATCCCGCGTTTTGAGGATGAGGATTTTAAGTCTTTAGCAAGTACTTCATATATTATATTATTATATATATATATATTATTCTATATATATATATATATATATATATATATATATATATATATTAAATATTACTAATATAGTGAATAATAGAAGAAGGTTGAAGTTCATAGCTGCAGGATAGTTGAAAGATTTCTTCGATGGTTAAGGGTAAGAGCTAGAACTGGTCTTTTTTTTCCTCATTGCTTCTATTACTCTTTAGACAGTTTTAAAATTTATGCGCTTAGAAGCAGATTCTGGAGACTCTGTTAGGAGTTTTGAAGCATAATGAGAAGTTGCTAGTTCTACTGAAGGGCGAAAACCCTACCTGAGAACCAGAGGACTGGCATTGGAAACAATTGCGAAAGAGATGGTTTTCTAAAATGCTCTAGGGTTAAGAGTTTTCGGGAAGGATGTATGGACAACTGACAGGGAGAAAACTTCTGAGAGTTGTTATTTATATATTTACTATATATAATTATATATATATATATATATATATATACTAACTAATATATATGTATATATATGTATATATATATATATATATATACTTCTATATATATATATATATATATATTATATATATATATCTTATTATCTGTTTACCAGATGCGAGATATGGAACAACTTTTTGCACCCACCATCTCTTTCCCAGCTCAACCATTTTTGAAAAAGGTTAATATTAGAATAATATTGAAATTAATATTTTAAAAATTGGTATAAAAAAAAAAACCTAAAGCTTCTGAGCCCTTTAAGGAGAGTTTGCTTCTCTTTTCTTCGAAAATGAGATCTGCATCGAAAAGATGCTTGCCAGTTACACTTATTGAAGGACATGCTAAGTATTCCCTGCGAGTTCTGCAAGATGTGGAAACTTTTAACAATTATCACGCCATTCAAACCAATGGATATTTATCCGATTCCAAGAGTTTTTTCGCTTTTGATATCGTGATAAGTGACGAGAGTGTCCTTTGACAGCTCGAACCAAGATCTTCATCGCTGCTCTAGAAGCCAAAAGATACTTATGGATTCTGCAATGGTATAGCTAACAGATAATAAATGTGTTTGTTTCTGCATCTTTCTTTTTATTGGTGGTGATATTTCTGCTTTTAGCAGCATTTTCACAGTAGGCATACTAAATTAAATTTTAATCCTTTGTGGTTCAAGAAATTTGGATTTGTATCTAGGATTAGAAAAGTTACTATTTGAGATGCGTAAATGATTTTTGGGCAGATTTGAAATCTATTACTATATCCAGCATTAGTGTTTCGGTCACCTTTGAAAGTCCCTTATTTTAATAGCAGCATTTAGCACAGCTTTCATGGTTGCAACTATACTAGAGGAATCTGTCTGGCAACAAATGTTTCTGAGATATAGTCTTAGTTACCTCTTTAAACGGTTTTTAAGAAGAGTAATACAATTACTAAAATCGTATTATTATGACCTATCAAGCCTTTCACCTTGTGTTGTTCGTAAGCATAAGGAAACAGCTTCATTTATTTCTCGCATCTCTCGCATGTACAGACTCTATTTAAGATCGAAATCTTGCGTTAAAGAAATAGTTGAGGAGCATTTATCTCTTTATCTTCATTGAAATGCTAATCCGCTTATCCGCAAAAATTCATGCGATGCGAATGCAAATGCGATGAGTTAGAGAAATTTATGCGGATTGCGGATATCTGCTACATCAGGTTTTACTGTATTTTACGTAGTGGGTATTTGGAGATTAGATTTCATGAAAGTGGTTTTTTTTGTTATTCTCAAAAGCCAGCAAAAAAAATAGTTGAAACAAAAAAAAAATGTGTTATTGTAATTTGTAAGCATGTAGCTGGTCAGAGTCGAATTTTGAAATGACTGCTGGAGTCGTATCGGAGTGGAAGTCGGAGTCGAAAATTTGTTTGTGTTTAAGTGGAGTCGAGTCGAAATTTTTGTTTAAGTGGAAGTGGAGTCGGAGTCGGAGTCGAAATCCAAATTTGTAATTTAAGGAGTCGGAGTCGGAGTAGGAGTCGAAAATTTATAGAACTACTCGGAGCCCGATAAAATGAAAATTAGTTGAAAATGTCTTTAAACAATGTCATTTAGTTATCACAAAGTAATACAATAAATATTTTTTAAGGATAAAAAAAAAGGAACACATTGGTTGGTGTTAGCTTTAGAGTTTCACTTTCATTATATATTTATTTATAATATACTTAATATATATAATACTTAATATTATATATTATATATATATTATATTATATATATATATATATATATAGTATATATATATAGTACTATATATATATATATAGTATATATATATAATTATATATATTTATTATATATAATTATATATATATATATATTATAATAAATGTATAATATAATATTATATATATATATTATATATATATAATATTATATATATAAATATATTATATATATATATATGATATATTATATTATATATATATATATATATATATTATATAATATAATATATATATATATATATAATATATTATATATATATAATTTATATGGGTAAGCCTCTAGATGAGTCATCCATATCTCAAAACTACAAAGTAAGGAAAAGGAATATCTGCTGAATGGCTGGTCCAATTTTTAGTGCGGAAAAGAAAAAAAAAAAGAAAGGGAGAATTCATCTCAAAAACTACAATGCTACAACGGCGAAAAGAAATACATTTTTGGATCCTGGTAAAATTTTGGATAAAAAATGTAAAAAAATAAAAATAAAAAATTATTGTTAATATTATTAGTAATATGATTTAGAAGTCCTATTTAGAGACCTTTTGGTTATTCGTTAAAATAAATAGACTAATTTTGCTTTTTTTAACTAAAGAATACCCAAGGGTAAATACCGACCGATGGCAGGAGTCGGGGTTCTCGCCTGTCCGGGAAACTACGGTAGGACTAATTCCCCCTCGGAGGGTCTCGGACCCCACGCTCTTGGTATTGGTGTCGCGGGGTTCTCGCCCTTCCCCTAGGGTTGGAAAAAGTCCCCCTGTGTGCCCGTCGGCTTCGAGCCTAAAATTGCCGTGTATAAACTTTTACAATAATTATATATTAATATTATATATATAAGATATAATATATAATACTATATATATAATATATATATATAATAATAATTATATATAGTGTATATAATATATTATATATATATTTATTATATATAATATATACTAATTACTTTTCTACACCCCGTCCCATTAAGCAATTTTTTATGTTTATTTTTTTTCTTTTTTTTTTACATTTCTACAAAATTTTTCACTGGCTGTTGTTCATTTCTTGTAGCTTTTGTAAGTTTCGAGATATGTTTTTTTTTTTTTTTTTTTTTTTTTTTACAGTTCTTGTAAACATTTGCCAGGATCCAGCATGGTATTCTTTACCGGTAGCTGTGTATGTTTTGAGATATTGGACTTGTGGGTCTTCTAGAGAATAATTTTTTTTTTTTCCCTTCATTTTCCTTCTCCACAACAATTAAATACGATTTCAACATAGTTCTGATAGTTCGACACACCGTGTTTTGATTTTCATTTTTTAAAAGGAGACTAATCTTCTCTTCTATGTTTTGTGTACCATAATTAATTTAGGATTATTTCAAATTGTGGGATAATTTCACTGCATCAATTTCCGTTAATATATGTTTATAAAACCAACTCTATATAGATTATACAATGTTTATTTTCTATTTTCAGCTTAGTCAATGGGCAATACATACAATAAGAATAAAATAATAAAATGTTCCCAAATCTTATATGAAGCCCAAAATGTTAAAAACATAGTTTTTTTATTTTAGAAAATAATTAATTAATGTAAAAAATATATAAGGAAACACAAATTTCATAACTATTTTTTTTAATACCACATTTATACTTTTGGTAATAGTTGGCATATATATACATATATTAATATATTATATATATATATATAATATAGTATATAAATATATTATATATAGTATATTATAATTATATATATATTATATATATATATATATATATATTATATATATTATTTAATATATATTATATATATTATTATATATTATTTAAATATATATATATATATTAATATATTATAAATATAATATATACTATATATATATATATATTATATAATTATATATTATATTGATGAACATTCCCCGATAATATCTCTAGGACTATATATATTATAATAAATATAATATATATATTATATAATATATAATATATATATAATATTAAAGTACTATTATATATATATATATTAATATATATATATAATATATATATATATATATGATATATATATATATATATATATATTTTAGTATATCTATAAATATTATAATACTAAATATATATATATATATATGTAGTTATTACACTGCAACGATCGCGCACATTTTGAATGTTTTTGTAATATAATAATATATAATATAAAAGCTTAAATTTTCTTCATAAATTAATTTTTTTCCTATTTGTTTTAAGCTCAAATTTATTATTGCTATCTTTTTTTATATAAAATATATCTTTCAAATGTTCAAAAACTAAGTACAGACTGTAATATGTATGCATTTTTTATTCTGACACACGTTTTGTAATGAATAATAAAATTACTAATAATATACTTATTCAATAGAATTATATTATAATTACAAATTATCTAGATGATAAAGTAAAATATAAGAGATTATAATTTATATACAAATATCCTAAATCCAGATAAAAAATCTTACTAATATAAGATTACTATAGATTATATAATATTTGATTACTAGAATAATAATTTCAAAAATGATTAACTACATTAGTAGTGGTATAACAGACTCTAATTATACATAAATGAATATTATAATTTATTTAAATAACAATCAATAAACTACATTTCAAGAAATAACGGTATTAATCTCACTTTAATGAAACAGATGATAAGTTAATATTAGATTTATCTCTGTTAATTACATCCTGTAGATGATAATAATTCCAAATATATAAATAAAGTAATAATAATTAATTAATTATAATATATAATTAAGTAATCATAATCAATATTAGATTACACCGATGGAAGAACCAGTAAAAAGTGCATAAAGTGGTTTCTTCTGTATGACAAAGAAGATGACACTTCTTTCTGTGGAATTAGAGAGAACTCAAAGGTAAGACTGAAAACATGAAAAGCTTTTGTGCACGGAGTGACATATGAAAATACCGATAGCAGCATCTAAATACATATTCATCTACCCAGAACGGGGCTGTCATCAAAATATACATCATAGAGAAATAGTTTCTCTCTCTCTCATCGTCCTCGTTCAGAAATAAAGAATCCCGAATAGGAAGATCATCTCTGTCTCTATGTAGATCTTAATAAATGTATCAGTCTCTAATGAAAGTTCATGCATATGAATACTCCAATCTTCTTTAGCCTATGGATAGATATCATTGATATCATTGAAACTTCATGTCCAACTCAATCCATCGACTGAGAGGCTCTTCTAAGTAATCATCCTAACTATATCTATATTCTCTCGATCCAGTCGTCTTTAATCCTCAGTCTATATGAATATACACCAATAGCGAGAGAAAGATAGGACAAAATCTCTAACCACACAAACCTATTGCATATATCAGTATACTATCTTTGCTATTCTGGATATATATGAGTAGCTAACTAAGTGTGTTCTAAACATATTGGTTATTAGCAGAGAATTAACGGATAGAATGAAGCCATATAACAATCTTATTATTCTGTATCTATAGAATAAAACACATTAAATTAATAAAGTAAGGAAGCAACTGAACTGGTTGCTCCTCCCAAACCGTAGTTTAGAGCAGACTTACGAATTATGGATATATGAACATCGTATTCATCGTTAATTCACTGTAGGAATAAGCCTTATGAATATGGCTAAAATAGACTCATATGACTTAGTGACCATCTGGTTTGTGAACACAAGTTCATTGTTTCACAGTAAAGAGCATGCCAAAATATTTTATGCTCAATAAAATGAAATAAGACTTTTTTCTATGCTAACCTTTTCAGAGATATAATTAATTCTCATGACACTGGTGGACTAGTAGAATTCATCTATTAGTATCTAGAATGACAATATCACCTAATTTAATAATTAATCGAGAAGTATAAAACAAATACAAAGATTAGAATAGATCAAGCTACATTAATACGTTCCAATTTCAGATAACAAACATAAAAGGGCTAATCTACAAGATATATTCATAAATTAATTCTTTTAACCGATATGTAAGCCTTCAGGTACTAAAAATGAGACATAATCTTAATAAAGTAATAATAAAATAAAAAAAATAACAATCGAATAAAATAATAATAATCAATAATAATAATATATAATAAATAATAATATAATTAATAATAATAAATATAAACATATTAATTAATAATAATATTATTAAATAATTATATAATAATAGTTATAGTTAGAACTATTCCAAAACCCATACCTATTAATAATAATATAATATATAATAATAATATAATAATAAATAATATAATAATAATAATAAATAATATAATATAATAATAATAATAATTATCAAAATCAAATAAAAAAACTAATTATTTCATGATAGCAGTTTACAATTTTTCATCCTTTATAAATAACAGAGATACTCAACTAGAGATTTATAATATTATTCAATTTAAATGAGACTTAAAATTAGTCAAGGAAGATTTTATCCATCAGGCGGTTCGAAAACACTGGACTCGGTCGCTGAGTTAACAGTAACGGGTCGCCTTATTTATAATAGATATCAATAATAATAATAATAAAATGTAATAATGATAATATATAATAATAATAATAATATAATATAATATAATATAATATAATAATATAATAATAATATAATATAAAATAATTTAAATAATAATAATAAATCAATAAATATAATTAATATAATAATAATAACTAATAATAATAATAATAATGATAATAAATATAATATAATAATATATAATATAAATAATAAGTATAATAATTAATAATTTTTATTTGTTATTTCTTTTATTAATATTATTATTATTATTTATTATTATATAATTATATTATTTTATTTTATTATTATTATTATTTTTATTATTATTATATCCAAAAAACTTAAAAAAATAAAAATTGCTTGGCTACTAAACCTAAAACTGCAGAAAAGGATCCGAATAAGCATTAGTATTCAAGTATACGTTCCTCTCTCTTCATTGCCTCATGCAATTAATTAAAGTGTCTCCTTGATTCGATTACAAGACAAAAAATCGATTGATGAGTAGAATGTTTCTGTGCGGAACAAACGATCTGGAATAAGATGAGATGGAAAGGAGTTGGTTTAAGACATGAGTGTTACAAAAGCTTTTGTAAGCATATAAAGGAATAAATATTTATCTGTTAAGGAATGAAATTAATTATAATTATTATTATTATTATATGATTATTATATTATCTATTTATTATTATTATTATATTTATATTATTATATATTTATTATTATTATATATTATTATTATTATTATTATTAATCTATTATTATTTATTATTGAAATATGATTATTAGTATTTATTATTATTATAATTAATATTATTTTATTATTAATTAATAAATTTTTATTTATATTTATTATTATTTTTATATAATTATTACTATTATTATTATTATTAAATTTATTATTATTATTATATTATTATTATTATATTATAATTGGCAGTAAGAATATGATGAGGTGGGATGATGTAAAATGAAAAAAAGGATACAAATGGAAAAAGGAGAATTAATTAAAATAAATAAAATTCGTAATTGAATGAGTGTACTAGAAAAAAGGAAGTTAATAAAGCTTCTGTAAAAGTTGAGTTAATAATATTCTATATAATTTGTTAATTAGTATTAGTATCTAGGCAGGACTGCACTTTGACTGTAGTGTAAGTAGTAAGAAATATTTACGCGTTAGATTTTAATAATGTTAAAAATTTGCGGATGTTCGTCGAATTTTTGTTAAGATTTTTTGATGTTCTTTTTGTCCCTCGAGACTCAAACTTGTATCCTACAACTTACATTTTTGTAATTGGAAGGAGAGTTTGATTATTTATGTAAGTTCAATCTTTTTTCTTAAATTGAAAACTTGTGTTAAAGGCATGTTGAACCGATATCATTGGCATTTTCATTTATTGGTTCTTGAAATATGAAGGGAAAGGAAGAAAAAAAAAAAAATTACTGATCCTACTTATATGAATGACATGATTAACTTTTATTGCCATCAACTGTGCAATAAATAATCAAGATTGGCGAGAAGTACTTAAATAATGTCAAATAATTTTTTTTTTATTGCATTGTAATGAAAACGAAGAAACAAAAAATGATACATTTCTCGT
The DNA here is from genome assembly GCA_015478945.1 of Trachelipus rathkii. Classification (NCBI taxonomy): domain Eukaryota; kingdom Metazoa; phylum Arthropoda; class Malacostraca; order Isopoda; family Trachelipodidae; genus Trachelipus; species Trachelipus rathkii. The sequence continues at coordinate 38,761 of JABUQX010010593.1, forward strand.
CGAAGTGAAATCAATGAAGAAAACTATCAAATTCAAATAACATTCTCAGTATTTCTAGATTGTCATCCTATGAATTTTGATATTTAAAGTTTTATACGTTAAAAAGCAATGGTGTGTTTGAAATATCTTCTCTAGATAACTGAAATTCTAAATATGTAAAGTATCTTTAGAATATTTGTATATACTTAACTGTAAAAAAATATATCCCATTAGCACTTGTATATTATGTCTATATGTGTGTGTATGTATGCGGCGTATTGTGGTGTATGAGGGTACATTGTGATTAAAGAAGATTGAAATCTCAATAACAGATTTAAGGATTCCCAAACCACAATAAATTGCAATTATTCAACGAAACTAAATAGATTCAAATTCAATATAAACTCAGATTCGGTTCATTGGCTGAAGGTTTTTTATTTAGACATTAGTATATAAATATATTTATATATATATTAATAATATATATATATATATATATATATATATATATATATATATATATATATATATATATATATATTCTTATATTATATATATATATATAATATATATATTAGATATTATCTATATTGGTTTTATGTTGTATAAATTAGCTGTATATTATATTATTATTATAATTTATATTATATATATTATATATAATAACATATATAATATATATAATATATTATGATATATTATATATAGATATTTTATATTATATTATAATACTATATTTAATATGATATATATATATAATATATATAATAAATATATAATATAGTATAATATTATATATATATATATATATAATATAGATATTATATATATATATATATATATATAATTTAATAATAATATATAATATTATATATAAATATATATATATCTATATATAATATAATATATATAATCATATATAATATATATATATAATATTATATTATATTATTTATTGATTAGTTACATCGTCCTATGTCGGGCTTTCGCCTGTCAGTTTTGACGCATTTCTTCCGTTCTGGCCCTGAAACTCTTGATCCAGAGCACTTTAAGAAAAAACGTTTCTCGGCGCAAATGGTTTCTGAATACATCCTTGAGTTTATACACTTCAGGTAGGGTTTACCCTTTCAGGGAACTAGCATCTTCTCCATTTTAACCCTCGAAATTGTTTTTAGAGCTTTTATCAGAAGATCGTGCCTACTAGCCCCATTAGATCAATGTGGTCAGAGTACTCAAGCATAAAAGTAAGACTGGGTTGCTAGCCTGTCGCGCTGAACTAATGCGGAGAAAGAAGTCTTTCATATAGTCTGACTGTCAGCGAATGTTCCATGCTTCTATAGCATTCAGACTCACCAATACATATATATATATTATATATATATATATAATATATATATATATTATTATATAATATATATAATAATATATAATATATAATATATATTAATTATAATAATATAATATATATATATTATGATATATATATATAATATTATATATATATATATATATATATATAATATAATATATATAATTATAATATATTATTAATATATATATTATAATATAATATTATATATATATATAAATTATATATATATATATATAATAAATGAATATATATATTATATATAATAATAAAAATATATTTATATATATATATATGAGTCAAGATTGGTATCCCATCGTTATGTAGTTCCTAGTAGGCATTTGCTGCTGTTTAATTGGCGGTAGACTCCTTTCTATACGTCTCTGTCTGTGAAGGTCATTCATTTCTTCTCAGTTTCGACGATGTTCGGGGAAGTGGTGTCTCACCAGCACCTACTCATTCGTCTCTACCTTATTGTTCGGCTTCCTTTCGCTCTGCTGCCTTCCCTCTACTCGCCAATACCTCTTCGCCACTCCTCCTCCCCATTCTTCCAGATATCCCAGTCATCTCAGTTGGGTCTTTTCTATCTTATTTATCATTGCATTTCACATGACATGCCCCTGCTCTCTCTCTCTCTCTCTCTTATTTCTCTCTCTCTCTCTCCTTCTTCGCTTTCTCCTTTCTCTTCTTTCTATCTCTCTCTTCCTTCTCTCTATGACATTAATATATGTTCTTTCTTCACTCTGCTTTATTGCTCTTTAGCCATTACCCAAGGGCCTCATCTCCGCTGCACTGTATTCTGCTTTTGTACCGGTTTTGTTAACAATTATTCTACAAACACAATTTTTAACGTCAAAATATTTTCGAAAGTTACTCTTTTCACCATAAGTGGCTCATTCTGCTCTATCAGCAAAGGATTGAAACCGTTCACTCTTCTTCCGTATTTTCTTACCCTATCGGCGATATCTTCCCCTGCTCCTCCCTTATTTCCGAACACTCTTCCTAAATACTTAAAACTTCCTATCTCTTTTATGTTACTTTTATATACCTGGATATTTAAACTTTCCATGTCTCTCTTTATTTACTTTCATAGCCAGCGTCTTCTCCTTATTCATTTTCAGGCCACCCTCCATCATCTTTCAAGTCCCTCTTCCATGTCCTCCTCTTTCAAGCTCCAAAAAGCGATATTGTCGGCGTACGCCAAAATACTCCATTCATTCATTGTTCTTATCCCATTCTGCTTTAAAATTACTTATAACCTTATCTACGTACATAGTAAACATATTATATATATATATATATATATATTAATATTATATATAGTATATATATATATTAATATATATATATATATATATATATATATATATATATATGGGTGAAGGAAGCTCTGCACCCAAAACGAAAACATTGCCCACCCCATTGGACATTTCTGGCATGTTAGGGTATATCCCATAGAATTCCAATCTTCGCGCTCGTTTTCCACACCCTTGTTACAAAGGGGTATACTGTCCTCTCTATTCACACATCATGATCACTATTGCAAAACACCTTTCTTCAATAAATTAAGTAAAATGACATTGACACAATCAGACTTGGATATGTGAAAAGGGGCAGCTTCCAAAGATAGGTCCTAATCCACCCATCACCCCATCACCACTAACAAATTATCGGCCTCCTGGTTTGGAACTGGTGTCTTCACAGAATTGCAGGCCTGTTCTGTTGCAGTCTTTTTCAATCACTAATTTATGCAGCCTTCGAGGCCTTTTTCCTAATTTTCCCTTCGTTGAAAGTTACTTCTCTTCTTGTAGACCTCACCTCTTTCTTAACAGACACGCAGATGAGTTTGACAGCAAACCCTACTCAGTTCCCTCCAACGGTATCTTTCTTTAATTATCAACCAATTGGGATTGTTTCCTCAATGATGAAATTTGCACTCATGTTTCTAATTTGAAGTCTTTTGAATTTTCTACCATATAGTTTAAACTCTTTTTGTCAATTCACAACTAAATTCATTTATTCTGTTTACTTATCACCTAACTCTTCTGGTCATTCTAAATATTTGACTATCTGAACCCCCAAATAGAACACATTCTCCCTTTTTCTCTTCTTTCTCAAGAATCTTCTTTTGGGTGATTTCAATATACACCACCGCCAGTTATTGCAGCACCCTAATCGTATCCCTCCTCTTCTTGTAGATCGACTAATTATTGCAGATCTTTTTTAACTTCCAATCTTTCTCCTTATTCTTTTAAACCTCTTTTCTCCTATGGGTTTCTCCCAACACTTTTTATCTTTGTATCCTCTTCTATCTCTTCAAGTCTTCTGTAATTCTATGGTGAGAAAATGGTTTTGGAACTTTGGTCCTGTAAATTGGTCAGACTTGCTATAT
>JABUQX010010593.1:45000-46180 GCA_015478945.1 Trachelipus rathkii
TGAGATGCCTTGCTTTTACATAAATATTGTGCGAGTATTGGAAACTCAAGGCTAAATTGTTGTGGTTCATCAATTTTTCCAGCCACACCTGTTCTGTGGAAATCTTTGTCATCATCTACATTTAATGCCTTATTTACTTTTCCTCTCCTTAAAGGTCACTCATGGTGGTGTAATGTAGCTGTGAAGTTTTTTTTTAAATTACGATATCTATAAGAGCTTGTTTATTGGAAGAAACAACATAAGCCTTCCAAGACAGGTCACTAAGAAAAAAAACATCTAGAATACCAAGAGCAGAAACAGGTTTTTGCAATTTGCTTTCGAAAATGTAGTTTTGTGGAAGATTATTTTGAGAAAATAGATATAGGATTTTAATGAAAATCATATTTTTTTGACCAATTAGAAGTAAGAGAAAGATGAGAGATCAAAGGCTCCAGAACCATCTTCCAAGCATCATTTACTTATGACTGTTATAGGTCCTTTTCAAAATGAAAAGACCAATGAAGTGTGAATTCATCGATCGATGTGTATAGGTGAAGTGACAGATAGAAATTCAAAATTGAAAAGTATAATGAGAGAAAACAGAGCTTTATTAAACACCAATATTAAATATATCTAAAGAATAAGCAGGAGATTTCTAAAAATCAACTATAGAAAATTGTGAAATTAGATATACGAAGCAATAATTGCGGAAATCAAAGCTAACCAAGAAATCATAGAAATCAAAGAAACCAAACTCTATCCAAAGTTCCCTGTTAGTTAAGAGCTTCAACAAAATTTCTCCGAAAAAAAAAAAAAAAAAAAAAAAAAACTGGGCGAAAAGTCAGAGAAAAGGAATAAAATATTATAATTCAAGTGTTCCTTAGGGAAGTAGAAAATATCAAGAAATTCAAAAAAACTCAAAAATCCTCTGAAGAAAAGAGGCCTAAACAATAGGATGGTAGCTTGAGAGCTTGAACAAAGGTGTCGAAATTAAGAAGAAACAAAAATAAAAGCTAAAAATATTTTTTGAATGTTATTTTTCTTCCTAAAACTTTAATATGGAAATATTTCTTCAAAGGAATTAAATTAACACTCTGAAATAATGATTGATAATGATAATGATAATAATAATTATAAATATAATAATAATTAAAATAATAATCATAATAACAATTAATGATATAATTAATGATAATGATAA
>JABUQX010010594.1:0-5000 GCA_015478945.1 Trachelipus rathkii
GTAATAATATTATAGTTGATTAGTAAGTTTATAAGAGAGTATTCTCATTTATGTAATTATTGTGATATATAAGTTATTAGTGCTAGTATAATACATGTCTTCAAACATAGTTGTGATATATTTATGTTATCTCTTTCACTTTATTATTATATATATAAATGTGTTTATGCCTTGAATTTATATTAATTATAGATATATAATATTCATCTTATTTCTTAATTTATTAGGTGAGATAAGTGAATATCGTGATAGACTCTTTCACTTTCTTATGATTAGTCACTAATTTCTCTGCTGTGGTGCTTTATTGTATACTATAGTAGAATAATTAATCGATTATAGAACATATATAAGGCTTAACTACGTCACTCACTCTATCTATATTGCATTAACTCGGTAGATATAGTAATTATATAGTAGTAAAATGTGGTTATATTTATTATAATAATAAATTATAGTTCAGCTTAATATGGCTTTATTAACCTATATAAATTTATGTTATTATTATATATCTGTAATGTGTGATTTATTGGTAATGTAAATAGTAGTGATATGATAACTTATACTGTCTCTATTAACTCATTGGTTTGTATTAGACATGTTCATTAGGACTATAAAGCATTTTTATTATTATATTGCAATCATAATATGAGAATAGGGATGCTACATTATTATACTGTATTACCTGGGTATTATACTTTAGTATATGCCGTTTAACATATATAATCTCTCAACCTATAATAGATAAATCAAGAAGATAGGTATATTATAATATATTATAATAGTAATAGTAATATTAAAGAATGCTCATCGGGTTTAATGTATGTACGATATGAGTGTGAATGTTGATGGAAGGTACTATATATATTATATTGATATATATAAAGTATATAACCCATAATTTCATTCAAGATCCTGTAATACATGGTAAATATACTCAGATGAAAATCATAAATATAGTGTGGTTACTGTTGCTATAATCTCATGGTCTCCATGCAATTGATGTTGTTTATATTGATATACAAAGGTAGATAGTATACTTGTATTTACATCATTTGCGAGAGACTAATATAAATTATCATTGTTTTGGAGTGGATCGAACTGAACTACGCTATTCAGTTACAGTTATCACTTATACCTACACTAGCATAACTAATATATGGAGCAGAAGATTCATGTATTTGACTATACATCGCTTAACGCCTTATGTTTCAAGTATATATATATATAATAACGTGAACGAAATAAATCCGATGGGCAGAAGAGTTGGCGCTCATTAAAAAACATTAATTAGAGGTTGATTAAAGGGAAGTACTATATATCCTATAGTACATTGAATCAATATTATTAATAAGTTATATAATAATGGTATAGTCATAAATGATATATAGTATATTTTTGGTGTAAGCTACTCGATTATAATAGATTTCTTCTCCTCCTTACTATAAAAGTACTTTATACATCCTACTACAATTATCATCCAAATTACCACCACTTCTCTGCCCAAGACTGGGGATAAGTACGTAACATGTAACGGAAACAGAAAAGTTATGTAGAGAATATGACTGCATGTCGAAAAGAAAGCCCGGCCTTATCGCTCCTTTTATACCTTTTAGTGAGAGGACTCGTCGTAGTCAGAAAATCTCATTCTAGAAGCTTCATGGGGCGCGCGAGATCCTCACACTATGGCAATCTCGTCAATGTAGGGTTCATCCCGTGGCCAGGTGGGCCACAAGCATACCTCACAACCGCAATTTACTTTTTATTATGCACCTTTCCTCACGCCTCTGGCCTAAAGCTCATCATTTTCTCTCGCTCCAGGCAATTCCCTTTACTGTATCTCAATCCACTTTTCTTCGGTCTCCCCCAGCCGGTCGATTCCAGCACACTGCAACCACTATACATCCGCTTAATCCAACCGACTATCGTCCATCCTTTCCACATGACAAAATCATCTAAAGTTTTACTTCCATTTATTATCTCATTTACCTTACCCCTTCTCACAACTCTCTAATACACTCATTCCTCATTTTATCATTCTTCTCACACATAACAAGCCCATAAGATTGTTCATCTGAACACATTATACTTAGATTTCTATAACTCTTAATTAGACCATTATGTCTCACTACTATACATTAATACAGGTAACTAACATCTCTTCATGTAAATACCTTGCACACTCTCAAAACTTAGTACCATTACATTTACCAAGGATTTAATGCAACAACCACCTCCTGCCATTCACAAACTTTCCTACTACACTCTGCAATCATCCGTTCTCTTTTTATCCAAAATATGTCCTAAATATATAAAACACAGAACACTTGTTCCAGCTTCCCACCATCTTAACATAACTTCACACGATGCTGTCTTCACTGCATATCCATAACCAATAATTTTATCTACATTCCTTTCAAACCCCCCTTTTACATACCCTGTCAAACCTCTTTCCTTGACCATCCTGCTCATCTCTCTTTAGGCTCGCCACACAAAACTAAATCATTTGCACATAATAGGTAGGGCACCCTCCACGCTCTTCCATTCTCCATCATTTTAACACCATCCCCTGTCACCCCCACCTCTAATTCTTTCCATAAACCCATACCATATAGATTGAATTAACCAAGGAGAGCATATTAGCATTGCCTGCTCACTCGATATTAGTATTAAACAATCCTCTTGACCCAAATATTCTTAACACGCTTTCACTATCGTTATACATACTTTTGATTCCATCCAGAAGCCTACCACCAACACCATTATCAGCTAACACCGCCGTAGAACTTCCCTGTTAATCCTATCATAAGCTTGTTGCAAATCCATTAAACCTTAATACAATTTATTCTTCTTCTCTCTTATTCTCTCAATTATTTGTTTCAATGTAAAGATTTGATCCACACATCCTCGTGCCACTTCTAAATGAACTTGTTCTTGCACCGAGTCAGTCTTCAGCACTCGAACGTAACTCTTTCGATCAAATACCATCATATATCTTCCTTACAACACTCAAAACTAATTCCGCCTATAGTTACTCTTATCCCCTTACGCAATTATATAAGGTATATTACTGCTCCCTCCAATCCTCGAACTATACCACCATAAAACGCTTTGTTAGCACAAACTTTCAAATCCATTCAATCACCATCTCGCCTTCGTTCTTGATCATTTCACCAGTAATTTCATCTATATTTGCAGATTTACCATTCTTCAACTTTCTCCCTCTACCAATTACCTCCTCCTTACTATTGACCTCATCCCCAAAATACCTTTCATTTCTTGAACCATCAAACCCATACACATTCACTATCACCTCTTCATTACTGCCAACGTTATGCAGATTTTCGAAGTGTTCCCTCCACACTCCCCTCACATCCATTTCATCAGCTACGAAAGCAGTATCCCGGCTATTCATTTTCTAAGCAGATTCCCCTTATTCTCAATCTTAACCTTAACGCGTTTACTTCCAGAAGAGCTTTCTATCATGTAAGTCCCCATTCCTCCTCCTTCCAAACTGTTTACTTACCTTTTTTTTCCTCCTTCGTATACATCTTTTAGTATTCCTTTTTTTCTTTATATAATTCCAATCATCTTTCTTTTGAAACCTCATCATAGGTTTTTAGTACATTCAACCCCGTTTCTTTTTAACTTTTAACAGCTTGTATCACCTCTTCATTCTACCACTCACTGTTAACATTCTAACTTTCTACTTTAGCACATCCAAATTCTTTTTTTTTTTGCACTATTAACAACCGCTTCCTTTATTTGCTTCCAGATTTGTTCAGCTTCAGCTTGTTCACGTTCACCTGATTTACTATCAAGCGCTCTTAAATACTTATCATTATTACCTTGTTCACTTAACTTCTCACTCTTAATTCTACACACTTCCTTCCTTATCACTTTCCTCTCTATCCAAGAAACCACTAACTTAATTTTACATAAAACAACATAATGATCCGATAATCCCATTCCTAAACCCCCCACTGATTTAACATCCAACACATACTTCAACATCTCCTTCTTCACCAACACAAAATCAATTATAATTTTCACTTCGATATCATCTCTATCTACACCAACTCTAGAATACTTATGAATACTCTTGTGTTTAAAGTAAGTATTACTTGCACACATACCTCTCTCATCACAGAAATCAATCACCTTAATACCATTCCCATTTTCTCCCGACACCCCAAAGCCACCTGTTATACCATCCCTTTTTTGATCACATATCCAACCCAACACAATCATCTGAAGCTCTCTCCATCCCCATCAAAAATCATTCTAGTTATCAGAAAATCGCAGCTCTGCTTCAACATTACCTTCAGATGGACCATATGTCACAACCACACATACTTTGACCTTTTAAAACTTGAATTTAACCAGTAGAATTCCAGTACTCACACACACAAAATCTACCATAGCTCTGCACCACAGGCTACTCATCAGAATTACAACTCTTTCTTTCCCCCCTCTGATTCCTTTACACACCAGCATATACACATTTCACACAACACCACTCATTTTCACCGTTTCCTTTTATCTTTGTTTCAGTTACAGCGAGCAATCAATTTGCCTTTTTAAATGACATATCCCTCTGCGCCTCTTTCTCCTTCATATTCCTCTGATCATTCCATGTAAACATAACGGTTCATACATTTTCGGCCGAAAAGATAGAAGCGTTACGGCATCAACGACCTCTTCCGAGGCATTCATTAGCATTCCTGACAAAAAAAAAGCTACGCGCAAATTCATTCGAGAGCAAGACACCTCTTTTACTATGAGGGGCAACTCATTGTGGTGGAATGCGAAAGCGGCCTATCTCCCTGAGCATATGCCTGTTGTAGTACCTATCGAAAAGAGATTAGTGCGCAACGTCATGTTGCAGTTTTGGATAGGGAGTAAGAGAAGTTTGAGATAGGGGGAGTTCATTAGTTCTTCTTTAGCTTTAGACTCAACTCTATTGCATAGAGGGTGGGTCCGGAGCCTCCCCCTTTAGATGT
>JABUQX010010594.1:12500-15000 GCA_015478945.1 Trachelipus rathkii
TACTCCGGTTATATAAGGGCCTTATTCGCCCTTGGTTGGAGTACTGTTCTCACATCTAAGGGGGGAGGCTCCGGCTCCACCCTTCTATTGGATAGAGTTGAGTCTAAAGCTAAGAGACTAATGAACTGCCCCCCTACTCTCAAACTCTCTTGACTCTCTATCCCTGCAACATGACGTTGGCGCACTATCTCTTTTCGATAGGTACTACAACAGCATATGCTCAGGGGAGTAGGCCGCTCGCATTCCACCACAATTGAGTTGCCCTCATAGTAAAAGGGGTGTCTTGCTCTCGAATGAATTTTGCGTGAGCTTTTTTTTTGTCAGGAATGCTAATGAATGCCTCGGAGAGGTCGTGATGGCCGTAAGCGGCCTTCTATCTTTCGGCGAAAATGTATGAACCGTATGTTTACATGGAATGATCAGAGGAATATTGAGGAGAAGAGGCGAGAGGTGATGGATGTATTTAAAAAGGCAAATTTGATTTGCTCGCTGTAACTGAAACAAAGATAAAAGGAAACGGTGAAAATGAGTGGTGTTGTGTGAAATGTGTATATGCTGGTGTGTAAAGGAATCAGAGGGGGGAAAGAAGTTTGTAATTCTGATGAGTAAGCCTGTGGTTGCAGAGCTATGGTAGATTTTGTGTGTGTGAGTACTGGAATTCTACTGGTTAAATTCAAGTTTTAAAAGGTCAAAGTATGTGTGGTTGTGACATATGGTCCATCTGAAGGTAATGTTGAAGAGAGTGCGATTTTCTGGGATAATCTGAATGATGTTTTGGATGGGGTGAGTAGGAGCTTCAGATTGATTGTGTTGGGTTGGATATGTGATCAAAAAAGGGATGGTATAACAGGTGGCTTTGGGGTGTCGGGAGAAATGGAATGGTATTAAGGTGAATTGTTTCTGTGATGAGAGAGGTATGTGTGCAAGTTAATACTTACTTTAAACCAAGAGTTATTCATAAGTATTACTAGAGTTGGTGTAAGATAGAGATGATATCGAAAGTGAAATTATTTGATTTTGTGTTGGTGAGAAGGGATGTTGAAGTTGTGTTGGATGTTATCAGTGAGGGGGTTTAGGAATGGGATTATCGGATCATTTATGTTGTTTTATGTAAAATTAAGTTAGTGGTTTGGATGCTTGTGATAGAGAGGAAAGTGATAAGGAAGGAAGTGTGTAGAATTAAGAGTGAGAAGTTAAGTGAACAAGGTAATAATGATAAGTATTTAAGAGCGCTTGATAGTAAATCAGGTGAACGTGAACAAGCTGAAGCTGAACAAATCTGGAAGCAAATAAAGGAAGCGGTTGTTAATAGTGCAAAAAAAAAAAGAATTTGGATGTGCTAAAGTAGAAAGTTAGAATGTTAACAGTGAGTGGTAGAATGAAGAGGTGATACAAGCTGTTAAAAGTTAAAAAGAAACGGGGTTGAATGTACCTAATAACTATGATGAGGTTTCAAAGAAAGATGATTGGAATTATATAAAGAAAAAAAGGAATACTAAAAGATGTATACGAAGGAGGAAAAAAAAGGTAAGTAAACAGTTTGGAAGGAGGAGGAATGGGGACTTACATGATAGAAAGCTCTTCTGGAAGTAAACGCGTAAGGTTAAGATTGAGAATAAGGGGAATCTGCTTAGAATAATGAATAGGGATACTGCTTTCGTAGCTGATGAAATGGATGTGAGGGGAGTGTGGAGGGAACACTTCGAAAATCTGCATAACGTTGGCAGTAATGAAGAGGTGATAGTGAATGTGTATGGGTTTGATGGTTCAAGAAATGAAAGGTATTTTGGGGATGAGGTCATTAGTAAGGAGGAGGTAATTGGTAGAGGGAGAAAGTTGAAGAATGGTAAATCTGCAAATATAGATGAAATTACTGGTGAAATGATCAAGAACGAAGGCGAGATGGTGATTGAATGGATTTGAAAGTTGTGTAACAAAGCGTTTATGGAGGGTATAGTTCCGAGGGATTGGAGGAGAGTTATGTAATGGTAAGGGGGATAAGAGTAACTATAGGGGAATTAGTTTTTTGAGTGGTGTAGGGAAGATATATGATGGTATTTTGATCGAAAGAGTACGTCGAGTGACTGAAGGACTGACTGGTGAAGAACAAGGTTCATTTAGAAGTGGCCGAGGATGTGTGGATCAAATCTTTACATTGAAACAAATAATTGAGAGAATAAGAGAGAAGAAGAATAAATTGTATTAAGGTTTAATGGATTTGCAACAAGCTTATGATAGGATTAACAGGGAAGTTCTACGGCAGGTGTTAGTGATATATGGTGTTGGTGGTAGGCTTCTGGATGGAATCAAAAGTATGTATAACGATAGTGAAGCGTGTGTAAGAATATTTGGGGTCAAGAGTGATTGGTTTAATACTAATATCGGAGTGAGGCAGGGATGTAATATGTCTCCTTGGTTATTCAATTTCTATATGGATGGGGTTATGAAAGAATTAGAGGTGGGGGTGACAGGGGATGGTGTTAAAATGATGGAGAATGGA
>JABUQX010010594.1:20000-22453 GCA_015478945.1 Trachelipus rathkii
CTACGAATCTTAGAATTTCGAAACGTCCTAACCTGATCGTCATTTGTTTTTAATGTTACAGCTTGGGAACTTGTACTCTCAACATTGTATTGCTAATTTATAAAGTTGACAGTAACGGCGAGTAACCATGATTCTTAGAAATTAAATAAATCAATCGTATTATCTATATATATATATATATATATATATATATATATATATATATATATATATATATATATATATATATATATATATATATATATATATATATATATATATATATATATATATATATATATATATATATACGGCAACGTTACTGTAAACGTATCTTTGAAGAAGAAAAAAAAGATAATTGTGTAATTCCGTTGAGTAAAATTAATACAAATACTGTATTGAAACTATAAACATTTAATGTACAAAAGTGGTATCAAAATTATTTGAAACTTTTTTACTGATTTTTATACATTTTTATGTTTAATGGTTTCAATAAAAATATTAAAAAAATAACGCAACGAAAATCATAATTGGCTCATGAATTTATGATACACTCCGTTCGCAAATAGAAGAAGAAACACTTTCGATATTTTTTCAGATTATCGATACATCGGTAGCATCATTATTATTTTTCAATAATCGATATTTTTTTACGATTATCAACGATTCGATTGTGCAGACAAAATGTACTTAAATAATTTTTTTAAAAAATCAAATAATTTTACAAGACCATTTTTTTTACGAGATACAATAATTTAAAATAAATAAATATTACTCTCCGAAAAGTATATATATATATATATATATATATATATATATATATATATATATATATATTATATATATATATATATATATATATATATATATATTATATATATATATATGTTATATGTTATTATTGTTATATATATATATAATATTTATACATAAATATATATATATAGTTAGTTGCTATTATATATATATATATATATATATATATTATTATATTATATATATAAAATATATGTATATTATATATATGTTTTTTTTATTAATATATATATATATAATATATATATATATATATATTATATTATATTATTTTTTGACCGTCAATTCATCTAGGTTAGGTCTAAGATTACGGCAAAGTAGATTAATCTATAGAGGCTAGGTCTCAATTTAGGTCCTGTTAGTCCAGGTTATGGTATGATTTGTTAAGTATACGAAGATTTACTCTCTGTATACTAGACAAAACTTATCATAACCTGGACTAGCAGGGTCGTAAACTAATAGGTAACCTATATGGATCGACGATACCGTAAACCAAGACATAACCTAGTGATTTGGATCTACGTTTGCCTTAAACTCTAGACCTAACCTAGATGGATCGATCGTCCCAATATATATATATATATATATATATATATATGTATGTGTTATATATATATATAGGCGTATGAGAGCAGGCAGATATATATATATATATGTATATATATATATATATATATATATAGATCGTTATTATAGTATATATTTTTTTAATGTATCTAGGTAATAAAAAAATGACTCAAAATTATTATTTACTTCCATTTGATTATTTAAGTGAATTTTGTTTATAAAATCGAATCGTTGCTAACACTCGCCCAATACGATACGATTTTTTTACTGCTCTTGGTAATTTTATGCCAGAACCCAATTAAGCAGTCAGATTTTGTCTATAGGATCTTGTTTTTGAGATACGCTATTTGGTCTCTTTTAGAATGAAGTCATCTTATATATATAGTATATATATTATATATATTATTATTATTACATATATATTATATATATATATATATATATACATATATATTATTATTATATATTATTATTATTACATATATTATATTGGTTACATATATATATATATATATATATATGTATATATTGTTATATATATTTTCATATTATTACATATTATTATTACATTATATATCAAGATTCAAGTTATTATTATTATATATTATATATAATATATTACAATATATATTACATATATATATATATATATATGTTGGTTATTATTATATACATACATACATATACATATTATATATATAGATGCTATATATTACATATATATATACATATTATTGTTATTGAAGAATAGAAGATAGTTATGATAGTATATATATATATATATATACATATATTATGATGTTATTACATATATTCATATATAACATATATATATATATATATATATATATATATATATATAATATATATATATATATATATATATTATATGCTGTTGTTATATATATATATATATATATAATACAGGAATAAAATATTTCTAATAGTATAAGTAAATATTGCATAATAATTACTGAAACAAATTTGTATTTGTAAAAACCCCCTAATGTATTTTCACTATGGTGGAATACGATCCTGGACCCTAGCAGATGACGTGCAATGTTTAACCACTACGCTACGACGAGACAAAA
>JABUQX010010595.1:0-2500 GCA_015478945.1 Trachelipus rathkii
ATATATATAATATATTATATATATATAATTGGAAAAGATTACACATTGAACTTCCGATTCAAATAATCTAATTGGACAGTCGCATATATATATTATAGTAGATATTATATATATATATATATATATATATATATATATATATATATAACACTCTATTATAGAGTCTTTCCTCTATAATATAATATATATATATTAAGAATACACATTAGTCATGGGATTTACAATAATCTGATGGCATTTAAATATAATTTTCCAAACTTACGAGCTCTTTTCCCCGATGTAATGTAAGCATTAATGCTACCTGCAAACTTTTTCCATTCTCACTGTAAGCTTACCCAATAGGTGTCATTTTTTTTTTCTTCTTCCAGAGAGTTTTAGTAAAATTTCTCAATGATAATAGCAGTTAAAACATGGCCGAGATTGCGATTCGCAAGGTGGACCCGCAGACTTTTCGTAATTCCAATTAAGAGTAGCCATGGGATATATTTGTTAACATCAAATTTATCAATTTCAGCAAGATGTGCTATTAACTCCTCTCTCATTTTAATTAAGGCTGTAATATTTTTGTGGTGACGAATGGTGAAACCCATGCGTGTAGGTCTGAATATTCCATGAGGAGATGGCCTCCAACAATGACGTATATCTACAGCTTTAATGTTGTTATGTAACATGAATGCCAGAGTTAGTCTATTAGTATCCCCTTCTTCACCACCTCTGATAGATATTCCCCACTGAATCGTTACATCTGATGACACATACAATTCTTTTTACCAAGTTTCCAATATATATATATATTATATATAATATATATATATAATATATATATATATATATATATATATATATATATATATATATATATATATATATATATATATATATATATATATATATATATATAATATATATATATAAATATATATTGTACTTGTTGCTCACTTCATTGCTCAAAGGCATGTGATACAATAGGAGAAGCAGCGTCTAACATTCGAGAAAATCTTTGTAGACTTTTTGTTTCCAGTTACTCATCGAGAAGCATTCCGCTTTTGTCATCCTTCCCACAAGTTGAGAGAGAAAAGAGGTTGATTCCCTGAGGAGAATTATTGAGCTTTCATCCAAATATTAGTAATGTGTTACCACAGAAAAAATGTGCGTATTTTGACGCAGGGACGACCGTGATATAGGAAAATTGCTGTTTACCGAACGGTTATTAAAAATACTGGAGATTATATCTGTCCTATATATTTCTGTCATGGTGTATGAGTAAGGGTAAAGTTTTCACTTGGCCAAAGTGAAATGGTTTAGGCAAGTTCTTTTTTGGGTCAAATCTCGTCTCGGAATTCTTGCTATTGCAGGGAGTGTCGTCTGTCCCACTTTTTCGTAATCGGATAATGGGAAGTGTCTTATATTGTGCTGCCTTATTTGTGTGTCTATGTTTTATATATATTTGTAGTGTATGTGTGCGTGTGTACTTATTAAAAAGCAATTGTATTAAATAATATTCGCGGCTCCACAATTTTCTTCTTGAAGGAGATATATATAATATATAATAATATATATATATATATATATATATATATAATATATTATATATATATAATATATATATATATATATATATAACACAATATATATATATATATATATATATATATATATATCATTACTCTCTACAATGTACAAAGTACTCGAAAAATTAATCCTAATAGTATATATCACTTCACCCTCCCCTATCGGAGTCACGACATGGATTTAGGCAAAAACATTTAACCTTCCACTCTCCTAACCGATCTAAGAAAACACATAATTACTGTTAACCAAAACTCCTCTTCCTTCTCGTACTCTCCTAATAGCAGTAAACATCAACATGACATTTGATACAGTCCCCCTTCACATCTTAATTGGCAAAGTATTAATCACAGATATTACCATCAAAAACAAAGAAATAAATAATAGGAAATCTCCTATCTTGTTGTACAGCTAGAGCCATAACAAGAATGGCACTCCTCCCGTATATACAAATTATATAATAGATTCCCTAGGGAGTCATCCTTTCAGCAACCCTTTTTAACCTTTTAATGGATAATCTACCACATCCCATCCCCTTCTATAAAAATTAACAGCTATGCTGACGATCTAACAATCACAGCCCACAATCACAACGAACTACAACAATTTATAAACCAACTAGAGCAATAGCTAACAACAAATAGGATTACTATCACCTCAAAAATCCTTTATTATATTACTTACCCTAGACAAATGAGAATTAAACATTCATTTAGCAGTTTTCATGTCAAACATTAGACTTCTTCTCAATAAACAATCCACCATCCTAGGTTTGACCTCTCATACACGCATGACATTCGCCCCTCTCCCCGCATACACACACTCATTAACAGTATTACTTATTATAGAGCCACACATAAATTAAATTCGCTGAAAGCATATATAGTATATAAGTATATAGAGAATACCTTGCGTCCTTTCTTAAACTATG